>LTAE01004845.1:0-30621 GCA_001647135.1 Pontederia paniculata | reverse complement strand
CTTCGCCCTTTGAAGAAGGAGATAGTGAACTCCGAAGATCTCGTGGGAGAAGATCGGAGCGGGGACGTAGGCTAAAGGTTTCGGCCGAACCTCGATAACAAACTCTGTGTTTGTTCTTTGTGTTTGTTCTTCTCTCTACTATCTTCTCTCTATTTGTGTTTGTATTCGTATATGCATGCTTCCGCTAAACACAACACATCTAGATTAAGTTAAGTAGAACAAAAGTTTTTAATACACCAATTCACACCCCCCTCTTGGTGCCATCTAGATCCTACAAATGTCTCCGACAAAAAGCTGCCCATTGCGAGCGACGGGTAGGTTAACAAGGAATCACCGTCAGACCATGGTAAGGTGCGCTTGGCAAGCCAATATTTGAATAAACTACAAATATTAAGTTGTATGTGTATTTGGATGAATCGTATGAGAATCGATAAAACAAAATTAATTATTTAGATAATAAATTAATTATAACAAATTATAAAATATTTGAAAAAAAAATTAAAACTTAATAAATAATATAAAAATTATCGTGTATATAATATATAAAATATTTTGTTAAGCTTAAACTAAAAAAAATGTTAACAAAACACAAGTTAGCATAACATTTAAATATAATATTGATAAAAGATAAATGTTACATAACATATAAAACATTTGCTGAATTTAAACTGAAAATAATTTTAGAATTATAATATTGAGTTAATATAAAATTAAAACTTAACATTTAAAATTAAATATTACCAATTTAAATAAAAAAAATTAAATATAATATATAAATATTTTGTTAAATTTACACCAAAAATAATTTTAGAATTATATTGTTGAGTTAATATAAATTTAAAATCTAAGCTTAAATATTAATAATTTAAATTCAAAAGTAATGTTAAAATATAATTAAAAAGGAAAATAAAAAAAGAAAGTAAAAGAAGGAGAGAATAAAAGAGAAAAGTAAAATTATGAAAAAGTTGTTATGTAAAAATAAAATAAAAAAGGTTACATGCAAAAGAATGAATTGTCAGCCGCGGCGGAGCCAGAAGAGTGGGGGCACATAAAAAATTAATATAAGAACAAATAATAAATTAAATAATAATAAATAATTGAGATGAAAATATATAGTATATTACAAATAAATGAAAGTTAACTTTTATCTAATTTAAAATTTTTCGTTTATTAATATAAAAAGTCAATCTAACATCTAAATTAAAAATTTGGATGTTTAATATGTATATATTAAAAAATAAGTTAAGAAGTCATCGGTTACATTTCTATTTCAACTTCATAACAAGTTTGGTTATATAGTAAGAAAACAATATAATAATTAACAAAAAATATTTATTCCAATGCTTAATTTTATGAAAATATAAAGTATATTATAAATAAATGAAAGTTAACTTTTATCTAATTTAAAATTTTTCATTTATCAATTTAAAAAGTCAATATAATATCTAAATTGAAACTTTGGATGTTTAATATGTACATATTAAAAATTGATTTAAGAAACCATCGGGTACATCTCTATCTCAACTTCATAAAAAATTTGATTATACAGTAAGAAAATTATATAACAATTAACAAAAATCTTTATCCAATGCTTAATTTTAGAATATTTTTGTAGAACAATCTGTCAATAATGGAATTATTATTAGAGTACAAAATAATCTCTTACGATGTAAAATTATTAGATATATAATATAAAAAATATTTAAAAGTGTGTATGAAAATTGATCATTAATTATTCTGATTGTTGTCAATTTTAGAGGGGTTAGACTAGTATCTTATTTGAGAAATTATATAAATGATATCAACATTTCAAAGTTATTAATAAGAGAAGATAATTGCTTGGGAAAAACTTGTCATTATTGAGAAAATTTTGACTGGGAAAAATAATGACCTAAAAATAGAAAATAATTTTTAATGATAAGAGTAAAAATAATTATTTTAATACTTTATAAGAATTTATTATTAAACAAGAATTTACCAGTAAGGACATTATCTGATAACAAGATTTTAAAAAAAATCAATATAAAAGGCATATATATATATATATATATATACAAAAGACAATGAATTGAAAAAATAAGTTGACAAAAAATACTTTACTCAACAAGAATTGAACTTGATATCTCTTACTTAAAGGTAAAAGAATTTTAATATATAATATTGTCTATATTTATTTAGTGGATGCACGTGAACTCACCGGAATTCACGTGACTCGGCCACTGATTATCACAATTTGAAATCACGTAATATCGAGTTTTGGTGATGGATGCTTCGAATTTTGTCAAATATTTAATCATTTGATAGAACTTGTCAAAAAGCTGAATTTTAATGTGATTTTGGTAGCCAAACTAATTAATTTAAACATAATTTGTAGAGGAAAAACCATTAATGTATCGGTATGAAGCCATTTAATCCCAATTTGTTAGTGAACCGAAATTTTTAGAAGTCATCCGGTTCGAATCAAACTAGAGCTCGAGTTCGCCTCGCCGTCCCTTGCCTTCTCGTCTCTTGTTCGTTGCACTTTGGATCAAAACCCTAAATTTCCAAAATTTAATCGACGCAAACCGCGCGAACTCTCATTTCCCTCCTTTTCCTCCTCTCTCTCTCCTCTACTGATCGCGATACCGTTGTCTTCCTCTGCTGGCGCTTCCGTCATCTCCACCAGCCGTCAGCAGATACTCTTCCGCCGCCGCCGCCGGCATCTCCGCCTCCTTCCAGCGCCTCCATTGTCCTGTGGCACCACCTCTAACTACTGTGTCCTGGCGGCGCCGGGGACCGAATGAAGAATCGGATTGACGCCATTGGAGGTGAGGTCCATGCAGGCGCTGATCTGTGTTTTGCTTTATTTTTTTAGAACCATTTCTCATGGTTATTTGACTATATCAGATTCGTTATTTTGTTCTAGCTTTCTTTCGTTGATGCATTAACAACGAATTGGGTTTCTAAACAAGAATTGTTTCCTCGTAGGCGGTGTGTTACTGAGCTGATTGCTTCCGAAGCTAAGTATGTTCCGATAAGGCCCAGCTCCGTGAGAAAAGAATGCCTTGTTGTATGGATATGGAATCCTTTTTGCCTATATTGAATAATTCGGATTACTTTATTGAACCTTCGATCAGTGAGTTGGCAGCTCGTGAGGCTGTTGATTCTGGTTATTGCAGTAGAGTACCTGACTTTGTTGTTGGAAGAAAAGGCTATGGGCAGATAAAGTTTCAAGGATGCACTGATGTTAGATGGATGAATCTGGAGCAGATTGTCAAATTCGGGAGAAACTTTGTTTCGGTATATGATAACGATACTGACAAGCCTCCTGTGGACCACGGCCTCAACAAACCTGCTGAAGTAACATTGACACTTCAGTTGAGATCATTTATTAACTGTGCCAACAAATTGAGGAAAGTTTCTGACAGGCAAGGGTCATGTTTTCTTTCATTCAACCCCGTGAATGGTGAATGGAAGTTCCTAGTGCCTCATTTTAGCAGATTTGGTTTGGATGATGAAGAAGATGATATGGTTATTGATAATGCAAATGCTGAGCCTACTTTAGAGACGAGAGGAGTGGCAGGCATTCTTCTGGACCTTTGCTGTCTCACTCACTTCCAGCCCATCTTGGGCTTGATCCTCAGAAGATGCAGGAGATGAGATCAGTAATGTTTCCTATAGAAGAGGATGACAAAGAATATGATAACTCTTTTCATCACAGGAAAAGAAATAGTGGCAAGGAGCTTATGATGGAGGGCACCCCAAATTCCACTGGTAAAAATTTTAGCCATAGGACGCCTTTATTAGGTTCCTCATCAAAGACAATGAGTAAGATCATCCCGTCTGTTACACGGAAGGAACCAGTAGCTTTACTCGAATACAATGTCAGCCCTGATGTAAGCCCATCTAGGAGCATTCTTATGACAGGTCAAAGAAAGGGTTTGCCAGTTGCCAGAGTGACAAAGGTAGAAGGTTTTAAAATGGAGGAAAAGCATGAAACTCCTTTAGCTGGTGGGTATTCAAGAAACATAGTTGATGCTGCACTATTCATGGGAAGGTCATTTCGTATTGGATGGGGACCAAATGGAATCCTTGTTCACAGTGGCACTCCAGTTGGCAGCCCTAAGCAAGGTTTGTCTTCTATTATTCATATGGAGAAGGTATCCATGGACAAAGCTTTTAGGGATGAAAGGAATAAAGTGCAGGAGGAGCTTGTTGACTTGTGCATTTCTTCATCACTAAATCTACATATGTCATTTGACCATGAATTCAAGGATCTTGACCTTGGTTCTTGTGGATTAAAACTTCAGAAAGTTGTATGCAATCGAACTAATCTTTCAGAAGTTTGCCGGGCTTATATCAATATAATTGAAAAGCAGATCGAGTTGACAGGCCTGTCAACATCTTCTCGTATTCATTTAATGCATCAAGTTGCAGTTTGGGAGCTAATAAAAGTTCTTTTCTCGGAGAGGGAGGCAAATGGAGATTCAAAGAATCTTATTGAGGATGATGGGGAAGAGATGATGCTTGATACGAAAGATGGTCCTCTTGACATAGACATTGAGGCAAAGCCTTTTGTTCGAAGGGCAGCATTTAGCTATTGGCTGCAAGATTGTGTTTGCCACCGGGTGCAAGATGAAGTCAGCTGCTTAAATGATTCAAGCTATTTAGAGCAGATCCTACTACTTTTGACTGGAAGACAGCTGGATGCTGCAGTAGAGCTTGCTGCTTCCAGAGGGGATGTTCGGCTGGCGGTATTGTTGGGTCAGGCTGGAGGGTCAATGGTGAATCGCCATGACATGGCCCAACAGTTAAATCTCTGGAAAATGAATGGGTTGGATTTCAAGTTTATTGAAAATGACAGGTTGAAGTTATATGAGTTGCTTGCAGGTAACATTCAAGGAGCTCTTCAGGATTCTTCAGTTGACTGGAAAAGATATTTAGGTTTGGTAATGTGGTATCAACTCCCACCTGATACTTCTCTATCTTCCATCATTCATACTTATCACCAGCTTCTTGGTGAAGGAAAAGCTCCACATCCTGTCCCAATTTACATTGATGAAGGGCCTTTCGAAGAACCTGCTAACTGGACTGTTGGTGATCGTTATGATATGACATTCTATCTCATGCTTCTTCATGCTAATGAAATGAAGAATTTTAATCTATTAAAAACCATGTTTAGTGCCTTCTCCTCAACGCATGATCCACTAAATTATCAAATGATTTGGCACCAACGCAGCATACTGGAATCGATTGGTGCATTCAACTCAAATGATCTCCATCTTCTTGATATGAGCTTTGTTTCCCAGTTGCTATGCCTTGGGCAGTGCCATTGGGCCATCTATGTTGTTCTTCACATGCCTTATAGTGATGGTTTCAAGCATATTCAGGCTAATATTATAAAGGAAATTTTGTGTCAGTATTGTGAATCATGGAGCAAAAATGATCTGCAACGTCGTTTCATTGAAGAACTTGGTATACCATCGGAATGGATCCATGAGGCACTGGTGAGTATAATAAATTATTTTATCTACATGCTCCACACATGTTTAGTCTTGCATAATATCTGCTATATTTGGTCTTAATGTAGCAACTTAACTTTTCCTAGAGCTGAATATGATCAGATAATATTGTTACAGGCAGTCTTCTTTGAGTATAATGGAGATTTCTTGGAGGCACTTGAACATTTTCTTAGATGCTATAATTGGCAGAAAGCTCACTCAATTTTCATGACATCAGTCGCTCATTACTTGTTTCTATCATGTAAGTATTCCATTATCATCACATCCTTGTGCGTCACTTGTTTCGTCAAACTTTTATGTTGATAATTGCACCATTTTGTGTTTACTATCAGTCTAAAGGCAGTTCTTCCTTCAGATTCAATTTTTCATTTGATAAATATGCTTTCTCTTCCTTTTCATAATGAGCTGTTAATTTTCTTTTGAGGAGGCAATGAGCTGTTAATTGTACCTAAATCTTCATGTAGATTGTTTATATTGCTTATATTATATTTTTTATGATTTGTTACATAATCTGCTTCAGCTAAAGATCAGGAGATCTGGAGACTTACAAGCTCCATGGAAGAGCACAAGTCTGAAATTGCTGACTGGGACTTGGGTGCTGGAGTTTATATTGATTTCTATTGTTTAAGAAGTTCGTTGCAAGATGAGGATGTCATAAACGAATTGGTATTGCCCTTCTATGTGTTGTTTCTTATAAATTTAAATTTCTGTATTGGCATTGAAATGTTGTAGTTGTACCATTCAGTATAGTCGACTTGGAATATGTTGACACAACAATTGAATTCTTGAACATGACATAAAATCTGCTTGCCAGCTAGCTTCCTTGTCAACTTATTTGTGGTTTGTTTTATATCTCAGGCAACCATGTAGCCATTTGGTTTACTTCTTTAGTAGTGTAGTCATGCATTCATCAACTTTTGCTCATGAAATGTTCGAGTATTTCTTTGAAATCATCTTGAGATATCTATAGTTCTGCTCCACGCTCAAATTCCAATCAATATTTGCTGAAAGTGTGAATCGGTGTATCAGTAACATTTTTCTTAGAGACAATCATTCAATTGGTCTCTAAGATAACATGCTTCAATTTTTGGGAGTTTCGTCTATGCAATATGATGTGCATTTCAGTTCGTATTATACATATACAACTAAACATATACTATCTCTGCATCTTGCAATTGCTAAATTAATTCATTGTAGAATGTCAGATCAAGTTATCTTTTATGGGTCTGTCATTCTTCTCACTCAAGAAAAGTTGTCTTTTTTTGGGAAGATAGTCCACTAAGGAGATCTCAGGTCTGCTTCATAAGGATGTATTTGGCTTTTATAGCACTAGGTAATTCTGTTCCTTTTCTTGAAAAAATCAAGTAATCTGGTTTTGTGTGTATATTTAATTTACTAATGGATGCATCACATTATCTGTTCATCCAGTAGAACTTGTGTTGGGAGTTCAAGTTTTTTATATATTTGTCATGTTTGTGCATTTCCTTTTGCATCCACTTTCAATTATTTTTTGTATGTTTGCTTTCTATCTGGTTGTAGTCATTTTTTTACTTTTGGGTGAGGAAAAACATATATTCATGTTGATTGGTTGATCTTTTATCGTTTATATCTCCTTGCTTTCTTGTCCATTTCTCTAGGATCCTCTTGGGAAAAGAAGTGAAGCATGCAGAAACTTCTTTAATCGCTTAAATGATTCGTTACTGGTGTGGGGAAGCAGATTACCTATTTATGCAAGGTACATAATACCGTGCAGAAAATCTCATGCCCTTGGAAGTCAAATACTGTGTATTTTAATTTGAAAATGGACTCCTATAGGAAATTCTTTTTCCCTTCAGTGTTGGATATTCTTACTAAAATACCGTTTCAGAATTTTCTTTAAAGATTATAGGGTTATTTTCATAAATTTCCATCGAACTATCGTAAAAATCTAGATCTGATATATAAAACCGGACAGAATTAGGTATGAGCTTTTCTTGATTGGACAATTTAGTTCAACCATCTGGTATTGAATTTGTTCAACTTGTTTTGACTTATTAAATTATAATTTTACTCTTCTAATAAAAAATATTCTCTCTCCTCTCTATCCATACTCTCTTCCACTCTTCTCTCTCCCGCGCTACTTGCCTACGCGCGAAGGCTAGCAGCGCGCCTGAGAAAGAGGTGAAAGCGGAAAAGAAGAGAGATACAATAATTTTTTTATTAGAAGAGTAAAATTATAATTTAATAAATTAATTTGAATAAATTCAATACTAGATCGTTAAAGTAAATTATCCAATCGAGAAAAGTTCAGATCTAGTTCTTCCCGATTTTATATATCAGCGTTATATATGGATTTCTGCGATACTTCGAATGAGGTTTATGAAAATAATTCAAGATTATATTTGAAATAACTATGGAACCATATTGATTTTGCACGATTCCTTTTCCCTGCGCTGGTTCATCAATCCAGTAGTGATTCTCCACTTAGTTGATTGGACGGTACTGTTTGCTGTTCTTTATGGCTTTAAAAGAATAAGCTGTCATTTTGGAGGTTCTAGGTGTTATGTAGAAAACATCAAACAACATTTTGAATTTGGATAGAGAATCTAGAGGTTCAGCTAGTAGATTTTTGGATTGACATATCATACGTGCATATTCCCTTTTGCTTCCACATGTTCTTCTGTCAAAAACGAGGGCCTGTCATTCAAAAAAAAAAAAAACCCTACTTAACGTAATCGTGTGTTTCACAGGGCAACCTTTTCGAAGATGTCAGAGGAACTTTGCAGTCTTCTGATGTCCACTCCTGGTGAGAACTCTAGTCCGTCAGTTAAGATGGGCTGCTTTGAGGCGATGCTCAGTCCTCCTGCTCCAGAAGACATCCGGTCTAACCATCTGCAGAATGCTCTTTCAGTTTTCACGTATTTACTATCAGACGCCCCTGCATAGTTATTAGCAAATTTTCATTTGTTGTAAAGTTTTGACATTCTTTTTCAATGTTCACTTATTCAGTCTAGATGAGCTGTATTTTTTTTTTGGGTTTATGAGTTGAACCTCATTGGTGCTCAGAGCTATTAGCATCCGACTAATTTAGTATTCGAATGAGCGCTACGAAAGTAAATCTTAACCAAATTGAATACTTCGAAGTTCGAACTCGAGGCTACTAGCTCTTGGTTTCTTAATTCGAGGCACAAATTCACTAATCATCTGTTTCAATCAACTTGGTATAGATGAGTTGCATTTGTATGCTGGAATGCTTGTAGATAGTTGCTAGTGATGCTTCGTTGTTTCTTTATATTTGGAAAGGTTAATTAGGAGCGTTTCTTCTCTCCTTCAATTCAATGGTCAGTTGGATGATGGTGGTTTACATGTGAAATCACCATTAAATCTTGATCTAATTATTTTGATTATGTTATGATGACATTATTAAAAACAATATTAATTTATGTTTATATCAATTTAATTTTACAATTTTATCTTCTTTGGGTTTGCACTAGTTCTTTTCCTAAATTCAAATGTCACTTGTGCAAGTGAGCTGACAATGGGGATAGTTTTTTTTCAGTGTTAATTCTGTGTTAACTGATAGATCTTTTAATCATTATTTAGTTTAAAATTTAATTTTGTAATTGCGCTTTGGTTGGCTTTCTCTTAGAGTCTATTTTCTCTAGACTTGACTCAGCTTGACCTACTTGACTTAGCGGTTAGAGTATCACTTTCATACGGCGAGAGTCATTGGTTCAAATCCAATAGTAGGTAATATAACATCCCTGACTAATGTGTGATATTATCCGCTCTGAGTCTTAGCCTGCACGATTTTATCAAAATGCGTCCACTTGTATCAGAATGGCACAACGTCCTATTCCCATTAGGGACTACTGATCAAGACGTGATATTATCCGTTATGGATTCTAAAGATGGCTCTCATCGTGCACTCACAATGTAGCACTTAGCCCATCACGGCTTTCTAACGCGTCACCCTTAGTGAAGGTCTTCCCATATATACCCAACATCTCTCCCGTGATTTGTGCATGTGAGACTAATCCAAGGCATGCCTCTTGCATCCTTCCCCCTTAAGGGACTCAACGTCCTCGTTGAATGATCTCCCATCATGACACAAATGTCCACGCGGAGTGGCTCTGATACCATATGTAACACCCGGTTTAAACATTGGTTTGATCCATAAGCCGCGACCTATTACGGTCGATCAAATATAATATGACGGAAGTGTGTTATAATTCACTTGATATCTCACATGGATACTATCATAAATGTAACCACAATATATGTAGTATATATGTTGATCTCAGAGCAAATCCATACTTACACATTATACACAATTTTTTTCTTAGTGTTTAACATCCTTATACAAAAGTTTATACATCACGAGGAGAGACATGCATCTTGACAAAATGATCAAAAGGAGAGACCTAAACTTCATCTATAGTTTGGCCAAAAGTACTACAATTCCTAAAGAGGATCACCAAACACGACTACAACTTTGTTTTACTGATCTGAAAAATATTGAAAACAACATTATGAGCAAACCACAACTCAGTAAGTCGAAAACTATAACCTATGTGTATCATATATTCAATTCGGATAAAACAATATTAAGCATATCATGAAGTATTAAGTAGCATAAATACCAATACTTTATCATATGCATAATTAATCTCACAATACTACAATACCATAATCATATTGCACTTGCCACACGGAGGCACATGAATATCTTGGATGCATATACATGTCATATCACCAACTGGCCAGAGGTATCATCTCTTTCGGGATATCATATCAACCCTGTCGGGGTAGTGGTTGTTGGATTCTAGAGGTGACCCCTACGAATTCAAGTGGTGGCTCCCATTGGTTACAATGTAACACTTTGATTTGTATGACACTTAGGTTCAAACAACCTTGAGTCATCCTTCCGAAAATTTATCATATCAACCCTATAAGATATTTCAACCTATATGGGTAAACATATCAACCCGTTAGGGGTAATGCAAATGCATGCTTATGTAAGATGCAAATGCATCACCTTGTAATATCAATCATATAACATAATTGCAATAAAATGATTCAGTTCTTTGTTGTGTTCATATAAATCATATCATTTACCCTCATATATATTCAGAAGTATAATTACTTGAACACTATGCACTTTATTGAATAACATATGCCAGTTTCCAACACAACATATTAAGAGACATTGAATATAAAACACATAATTAAAATTCAACCATCATGTTCCAGAGGATTTAATTTTCCCTTACACTAGACCTTATTAACTTTAATCCATATAAATCGCATAAATGTTCTATTTATGGATTAGTTCCAAAATATAAAAGATCTAGCAATACGGTATTTTATTTCTCTAAACCTGCAGATTAAATATTATGCAATAGAAGAGTTATAACCCTAGGTATGCATAACATTATTTATGAGACTTCAGATGTACTAGAAAGTGGATATAGATAGGTATTGTTATCACGAAAATAACATATCTAAAGTTTTAGTGTTTGAATTACCATTTCAATCCATGTATAGTGTGAAACAGATTGAGTGATCCTTTAGTTTGGATACATAACCTCTAGTATACAACTTTTATTTAGAAAATTCCAAAGGCTATGAAAAGTAGGCTTCAAAGAAAGTTCATAGATTTTATTCTCCAAATTTTGAAGGATTCAAAGGTGGTTTAACAACCGCCTCATCACCATCTTCTATTTTGTTCCTAATTTGAGTTTGTTCTTCATCATGAAGATAACAATCCATGATAAAAACATAAAATCAATAGTTTTATTGATCCATTACATCTCAGGAAAACTTGTTTGAACCAAATTCATAAGGATAATACATAGGAGAGGAGCTAGCAACTTACTTATGTGAGAAACCTTCAAGAGCACTTGTTCATCTTTCCTCTCCTCTTGAATTTGATTTTGGTTGAGAAGAATAAGGACTAGATGTAAATGTGTAAAGTGTATATCCATCTCTCTTTATATATATATGTGTCTACATACCGACTTAAGGTCGGTTATGAAATTGAGAAGTCCAAATTACCCCTCAGCTTTATCTTATTTACATGTAATGCCATTTAAGTAAATTGTTTGACATTTTTCTATTTGTATTTTATTTATTCGTTTACTTAAGACATTGGTTTGACATTTTCTTATTTGTATTTTATTTATTCATTTACTTAAGACATTACATGTAAATAAGAAACTACCCCTCATTTGGATTCAAATAAAATATTTATAAAAATAAATATCAAAAGGAATCTAAATTTTGGGTCGAAGAACAAAATCGACAGATTTTCCATTTTTGCACATTCGTTTAGCCTAAGTAAATCTTCTCCTAAAATTTATTAAAAATCACATTTAGAATACTTGAACATATAGGTATAATTACCGAGACTTTATTTTTCTCAATTTTAACATTTTTCAAAATCACATTTCCATGCATTAGATAAAATTTTGCCACCTTCAGTGCTCCAACTATTAAGATTTGAGCTTTTACCTTAATGCTATTATCTTAAAATCATATTAATCATATAATATGTCTTGAACACATGAAATCTTATATGTATGAAGTCATGGATATTACAGTAAAATCGGCCGAAACCCTCGCTTTTGCCAGCTCTCTTTGAAGAGAGGGGGTCTTTGAGATCAAATTCAGTAGGAGAGAGAGGCCTCAATCTGTTCTTGTTTGTCCGTGCTTCTTCACCCTTGATTGGCATATGTTAGCCCTAGCCCCATGGGAAATGTACTTTGATGGTGCCTCCCAAATGAATAGATGAAAAGATAGGTGTCGGCATTATTTTCATCAAACTAGAAGGGACCGTTCGCTCTCATCGAACCGTGTTCCAACAACATTGCGAAGTATCAAGCACTGATTATGAGAATGGAGTTGGCAATCCGAAGACTCGAAGTCAGGGACGATTACCTCCTTATTGTAAACCAAATGAATAATGTCTATAAAGTGAGAAAGCTCGACCTTGTACCTTATCACTGGAGGGGGTTTGGCACATGCGTTCACGTACTTCAACATCGAACATGTGCCGAGGAGAAAGGAAAGAACGCCCGAGCCGATGCATTTTACATCCCATAGCTTCGGCATATCGCTTAGTCCCGTTCATCTTCGGCGCAAGAGTGCTCGATCAGTGAGCTACTACGCACTCTTTCAAGGGTGGTTGCTTCTAGGCAAACCTCATGGCTGTCTCTCACCCCTACTTCCTTTATCACTGAGCGGTCATTTAGAGGCCTTAGGGGTCCCTCTCGACGACGAAGCTTATCTCCCATTATTTCAGTGGCTCGCCTAGGTTGGTCCATAACGATCAAAGTGGACGCCTTTCATGGATGGACTTTTGATTTTGAGTGGCTTTTTCTCTTACCACTTCTAAGCTATAACATTTTTTTAAATTGCTCTTGAACTTTAATAATAATTACTAACTTTTCTAAAACATATTAATTTCAATTAGTTCCAAATACTTGCTGTTGCTCAATTTTTCGTTAAATAATCATGGCAAATTAAAAAAACAAAATTGAAAAGCAAATGTGTAGAATTAAAAGAAAAGATAAAACCCTATCTATCGGACCACTCTTTTCGATTCGACCTATTTTGGCGCGGAAACAAATATTTTGGCGCGGTTTGGTAGTATGTTTCAATTATATTATTTAAGAAGCTTCAACCTGTTATTGTTTTAATAAAAAATATATTTGCTCATGTAAAATAACAAAAAGCAAGAATGCATAAAAAACGATCATGTTTAAAATCTATTATGTTGCTTCATCTTCCCCTCCTCGGACGAGGTCCCAAGAAGACGAAGGCCCATAAGAATCTTAAAATTCTAATAAAGTCCAACAAGACCAAACCTTCCAATTCTTTTGCTCCCCTGTGTTCTCTCCGGACTCTTTGGACGCTCGACTTCCATGGAGACCAAGAAGCGAAAGGTCGACCAGGAGGACGAGCTCATCTCCTCCGACGCCGACTCCGGCGCTAACCACCCGTCGGACCCTCTTCCCCAGCTGCAGCGTCGCCCAGTCGTCTATACCCCGGCGCCCCCCGCCGAAGGAGACGACCCCCGCGACGTCGACGGCGACGACGACAGGGCGGCCGCAGACGAGGAAGACATTGAGAATCTCCTGGAGCCGCTCTCCCGCGACCAGCTTATCTCCCTCCTCCGCTCCGCCGCGGCCACCGACCACGCCACCGCTGCTGAAATCCGGCGCGTTGCGGACCTCGAACCTGCCCGCCGCAAGCTCTTCGTTCACGGACTCGGATGGGAGACCACCTCCGAAGGCCTGCGCGCTGCATTCGCCCGCTACGGCGAGATGGACGACTGCCGCGTCGTCTTCGACAAGGCTTCCGGCCGGTCCAAGGGTTACGGCTTCGTCCTCTTCCGCGATCGAGGTGCCGCTCGCCGGGCCCTCCGCGCGCCGCAAAAGCTCATCGAAAATCGCATGACCTCCTGTCAGCTCGCCTCTAGCGGTCCCTCGTCCGCCGCGTCTGTCTCCGGCGATCGCCCTCAGCACCAGAACCCTAACCCTAGCTTCGGATCCACCGTTCAGCAGGACAATCTGCCGAGGAAGATCTACGTTGGGAACGTGCACTCCAACGTCAACGGCGAGCGCCTTCTCAAGTTCTTCTCCCAGTTCGGAGAGATCGAGGAAGGGCCCCTTGGGTTCGACCGGTTTACGGGGAAACCAAAGGGGTACGCCCTCTTTGTGTACAAGACGTTGGAAGGTGCAAACAAGGCACTTGAGGAGCCGAATAAGAACTTCGAGGGCCATCAGCTCATCTGCCAGAAAGCGTCGGAGGGCAAGGCGAAAGGACAACCCGCCGCCAATGCCGCCACTACACCACAGAATGCGTCGTCTAGTATGGGGGTATACAATGCGGCCACCTTTGGAGCTTCTACCCCAGACATGGTGTTGGCCCAGCAAGCTGCTATGTTTGGGCAAGGCCTTCTTGGTATGACTCTGCAACAAGCATTTTTTGGACAGGGTATCCAGCCTAATCCCGCCGCCCTCGCAATGCTAGCTGCGGCCACACAGAATCCTGCTTCTCTAGGAATCGCTCCTGCCATGCTTGCATCACTGAACCCTGCCTTTGCAGCTGCTTTGGGGACAGCTGGGGCGCAGCAAGCCATGGCAGTCCCTTTGATCTCTCAGGCGACACCCATGCAGAACTTTGCCATGGGTTCTGTGGGTTTCCAGGGAGCGGCGTCGTCCTCAGGGTATCAGGGACCTCCTGGGTTTCAAGGGCCTCCAGGCTTTCAAGGATCACCTGGCCTTCAAGGACCTCCTGGATTTCAAGGTCCTCCAGGTTTCCAGGGCACCCATCCAGTGGGTCAACAAGGAACTGCTGCAAACCCAGGAGCTTACCAGGGAGCTGCAGCAGTGCCAACAGCTATACCAAGACAGAATACTGGAGCAACAGGCGGATATGGGATGCATTAGGTATAAAATCATTTCCGCTTAATTTACATGAACTGTTGTTTTCATTGTCTAGACAATTTGTACATGAAAAAAACGAGTATACTGTTTTTTCTGCTCCGGAATTATATATCTTATTGGTGTTTGATTTCTTTATGATTGCTTTTCCCTTTGTTTTAGTTTGGTTCCAAGATCGTGGTTATTCGTGATTTAAAGATCAGCTGGCTTTTCAATGTGTGTTGGCGCTCAGGATGTATTGAGAAAAGGCTTCCAATACAACAGTGGTTCAGAAAAAGGAACTTCTTTTCTAGTGTTTTCTTGCAGTTTGTATGGACTTGGAATTTTCTTTTTTCTATTGTTTTTCTCTTAGTATTTGACATTTTACCTTTGTAATGGATGCTTTTGAGAATCTTTGTAATGGATATAATTCTGGATATTGTGGCATTTGACAGAATAGGTCTATTAGGATCTCTATGTTGATCTTTTTGGGGTTAAACCTCAATGTTGGTGTTTTATCTAAAAGATTATGTAATGATTGTGGATGAGGGATATGCATTTGAGCAACATAGGTTTTCACTTTTCAGAATACTAGGGAATAAATCTTCTCATGGAAGAGGGTTTCTTTCCTAGTTGTTTTTGGAAGTAATCACACGTTGACTTGGGTTCCCTGTTTACAGGCATGGTTTGATATTCATCTCTTTGTTTATTGTTCGTAATCTAACATGGTTTTTAAGCACTTGTTGATAAAAGTTGCTAGTCTTTGACTGTGTATGATTTTGAGCATTCGGTTCATGACTTATTTCACTCTTGTGCATTTTCATATTTGCAATAGTCAGTGGGTTTGAGCTCTGAACACGCCATCATTTAATGGCTGATATTACACGGTTTTGGGTTTGGATCCATCAACTGATATGGACTAAGAATCACTTCTCATGTAAGTTTTCCCATCTTCTGTGACTTTATTTTTTTGTTTGTTTTCCTAAGGCACAATATTATTGTCATCTGCAAATGATTTTATTTTCAGTTTGTGATACATTTCCTTTTTTTCTGAAAGGGTGATACATTTCCTGTTGATGGAAACATTTAAGGAAAATTGAACATAAGTTATTTCTATAGATGACGGGGAAATCCAGAATATTTTGTTCTCAACCTATTAATGCACGTGAAGAAAGTAAAATCACAATAGATAGCAGCAGAAGATTTGGAGTAGCAGCTCATGTTCTTTGATTTGAGTTCCCTCGCATATAGACACATTACTGTAGAACATTTGGGATATAAGATCAACACTTACGGATACAAGTGGATGAGTGCACTTGACACATCCTTTATCCTTTCAGAAAAGACACTTGTGCATATGTCGTAGTGTTCTTGAGCTATTTTAACAGGGTTCTTTTAGAAACAAGTATTCTTAATTGACATCAAGAAAAATGAAGTGTAGGAAAAGAGGGTTTCATACAATATTATTACATTTCTTAATGATATTATTTCACTACTGTAGCTAAGGTTAAAAAAGTACTGCATAACAATTATCAACATAACAAGCATTTCTTATGCACAAGAGTATAATTTTAGTATGAAGTCTTATTACACTTAATGATGTGTACTGATTCATTTTCTATTTTTGGCGTGCCCTTGATATGCACTACTGAAGTTCAGTTGACACCTCTGATCTTTTATGATCAATTTTTGTTGAACCTTTGTATAGATCACTACTCTTCAATCGTTTATTGTGGACAGGTTAAACAGTGGAACTGGCATGTCATGTTGAATCTTCTGCATTCTAAAAGTTTGATTTGAAGCAAAGTTTAAGCTTTCCTTTTTAACATATGTATTGGAACTTGGATTACTTGTACTATTCTGTTCAATGTACGCATGAGGATAAGTTGTGCTTGAAACGTTCGTTTCATATTTTTTTTCTTTCCTGCTTGTTACAGTATCTCCTTAAATGCATATTCCGGTATCGATAAGCAACCTAATACATATGCGCTCATTTGTCTTGTATGTTTAATTTTTTTTTCATTTCAGGCATCTGATCGCTATCTTTTTTTTTCAGGGAATGATCGACAATTTTAGAGGAATAAGCATATATAAATGACCCCCTTACATTATCCGAGGCAACTTTGGCTCAATTTACAGTTCACTACGGCCCGTTTGGTTACATTCATGCCCACGAGTTGTTCCGGCCACCTTAAACCGGGTGATGATTCCATCCTTTTTCTTATTCTTGAACATCTGTGAAGTCTACTAATCAAAAGTAAGTTTGGTTAAAAAGTGAAACATGTGATCTTAAAATTGGCTCGGGTTGTTTCGATAAAATTATTTTTTTATTTTTTTTTATAATTTGTTAATGTTTGATAATTTAAAAGTGAGGTGAAAATGATTTCTTGTTGATCTAAAAAGATAAAATAAATTCCGAAAAAAATATTTTTTAATAAAATAGAAATTCATTAAGTTTTATTTTTATATTTTCAAGATGATTATTTTGACATCTTCAACAATTTAGTGGTGAAAGTCATTTTGTGATTTCTTTTTGCGTTTAAAAAATTGATATATAAAAGTTGGTTGATTTTTTTTAGCTTAAAAGATCATCCTGAAAAAATTGACCTAGGTAAGAGTAGTTTTTTGCGAGTCAAAATTTGAATAATAATATTTAAAAATAAAAAATAATAATATAAGAATCATCATACAAAATATTTATAAGTAACAACTATAAGATTATAATCAAATTTGAAAACTTCAATGTTTATACCAAAAGTAATATATTATTTTAATTCTAATTTTATGTATCAAATTAGTTTAAAATACAAAAGGTTCAATTGAATTACACTAACATATTAAAATTTAACTTAATAATTTTCACATTCAATTGTGCATAAAAATAATTTGTGCTAATAATAGTATTCAATATAATTGAAGAGATAACAAGAAAAATAAGAGTTAAGAAATAATATTTAAAAATGAGTCATATTTTAGTCATATGAAATTTTTTTATGATTATTTTACTAAATTTGTTTCAAGTAGGCCTTCATCGGTTTTGATAAGAGTTTTTAAATTAATTCTCTAAAAGCCTAATCTAATTTTCGTTCGGGGTTCAAATTTTTACTTTTTTGTTGAATGTATTCTTTTATTTTATATGGTTTTTCTTACACCCTTATTGAACATGAAAACGAATTCTTTTATCTTTCATCTTATTCTCAAATCAAACAAGCTCGGAGGGAGATCTACAATGAATCGTGAAGATATGAATGGAATGATGGCGCATATTTACCTGGTGCCTCTCGTATCATTACGCACCGAAAACCACATTGTGGACTAAAGGCCTAGTGCCTAACATCATGACCAGCTAATGTTTTTATTTCTTCTGATAATTGAGCGGCTAATGTTTTCTGGAGATCAGCTTTGCTACACTTCATTTCTGGCATCATAAGCATACTCTGCGATTGAAATAATTTTAGTTCATTAAGTATTGTTTTTTTTTCTTGTCAATCTTGATGAGAAAAGCATTTGAATGGGGGCACCGGACTTCGATTAGCTTGGAATAGGAAGTTTTGTCTAACAAGGTTAAAGTGGATGACATAGTGGTCCAGTTCATTGCATAACCGGAGTTCAAGTTTAGGCAGGACTTTAAGTTTGAATGCCTTGAGAGTTTTCTTAAGACTTTGGTTCAAAACGAACAGAGCGCATGCATCCCTTCGAGATTAAAGGTATGAATGTCACTGGAGTTTACGTGATGCGATTTGTATGGCAGATGCAAGATTCAGAGCATGTTTGGAATGTTTCAATTTTTTTGAACTATTTAATTAATAAGTATTTGATACTAATTTCTGTCAAAATAAAAAAAATATGTTAAAAATAATTATTCTCATCTCTCTTTTGTAAATGTGCTAAACCTTTTTTATAGTTATTAAAATAGTTCAAAATATAATAGAATATACGTTCGCAAATAAATTATAATAAGACACTTTAAAGTGCCTACGTTGAAAAAAAATACAAAATTTAAAACACACTCGTAAGTTATTTATTGATTAAAAACATTAAATTAGATATGTTATAAATAATTTTAAATATTTATATTCTCTAATATTCATCTTCGCCAATTAGCCGCTGAACACTAACAATTTTAGTTTAGCACAAAATCCAAACATATAAAACACTACATGCGATTTTTTTTGTAAGAGCTTTGGGTTTAAACTTTAAACTATCTCTGGATTTACTTTAATATCATGTTTAATTAGATGTATCATCAATTAATTTTAAAAGTTAATAGCTAAATCTCTATAATCATATTCTTCATGCTTTTATGTGTAGTCATTGATAAGTTTAATCTATCCCAACTTACAACTTGAATCATTAATAAAAAAAATCTTCATCAAAGTTTAAATTCAGATTTTTTTCACCTTGCTTTAATACTATGTTAAATTAGAAGTACATACCAATTCTAAAAAATTAAGCCATTAGAAAAATAACCATTTAAATATTTATAAATTCGCTACACTAGTATTGATATTATTTTATATTATTGAACGTAAATTCAACAATACAAACGAGGAGAAAAAAATGAAATACTAGTATAATTCTTTTATTTACAAATGATTTATTATTAGTTCAAGAAACTAAACAATGCCCGACATGTTCCATCCTTTAAAACAGATCATTTTTGCAACCTTTGAATAAGATCCAATTGCCAATACTTTGCATTATAAGGTAGAGAGTAGGGGTGAACACGAGCCGAGCCGAGCTAGGCCAACACTTAAATAGGCCAGATCTATTTAAAAAGTTTAATAAACGAGTTAGGCCAAAGGCCTATAATAGACTTACAAATTAAGTTTGGCCTGACTTGTTTATTAAATTCAAGAAGTCTTGCCTAACTTAATAGCTTATTAAGCCATATTTATTAATTATTAAATATATTTTAAGTTATATTTTAAATTATATTTATAATATTAAAAAGAAAATATTGTGCACTTTAGCATTGTACATATCTAACACACTAAAAAATTAATAATAATCGAATAAAAATAATTTATTGTACCTCTTTCGATATTATTTAATAGCTTATTAAGCCATATTTATTAATTATTAAATATATTTTAAGTTATATTTTAAATTATATTTATAATATTAAAAAGAAAATATTGTGCACTTTAGCATTGTACATATCTAACACACTAAAAAATTAATAATAATCGAATAAAAATAATTTATTGTACCTCTTTCGATATTATATTTGATTTTTTTGAATCAAAATTATTCATAATTTTGGTTCATATGCTAAACACTTATTAAGTTTTATAATATATATTAATTATATAAATTGACCTTATAAGCTAACAAGGTAGATCTAATATAGACGAGCTAAGTCTGTTTAAATAAAAATGTCAAATCTTAGTTTCGAGTCTGGCTTATTTATTTAGAAAGACGAGCCGAGCAAGGTTCAAAATAGGCCAAGCCACGAGCCGCTCACGAACGGCCTAATTTATTGCTAGCCCTAGTAGAGAGCATTTGTAATGACAACAATTAATTGATTCTTAACACTAATTTTGGAACACAAAAAATTGATATTATGGTGCATCAATTCACTATACCGGTTGTGAGCATGTGAGGAACGATTTTAGGACCACTAAATCTCTTCTTATTTATGAACTTGAACCTAGATCCAAAAGTTAGTGCCACATTGTGACTACATCAACATTTACCTTTATTATGAACTCCATTTATGTGGCCCATCGATGCACTATATTTCCCTTCACGTATATATAGCTACATAATTGTTTGTGTTAAAAAACGTCCAAAATCATAATCATCCAAATATCATAAATATCCATCATATAACAAAAAATCAGGATGGCTTTCTCTAACGCTTTGTGAATCAGAACTCTTACGCCTAAATTTATATAAATTTTAGTACATAAACTTGTACTAGTTTTAATTAAAATTTCATTTAAAATTCTTTTAATGATTTTTCAATAATTTTAAAAAATAATTATATACTTACTTTTTAATATATGAAAAAAAATTAATATTAATAAAAATAACAATATGCGTATTAAAAACCTAAAATTTATAAATTTATAAAGGAAAAAAATACAATTTAGAAAATAATCCAAAAAAATTGTTATCATCTTTTATATTTAAAATATCAGCACTGACCTGCAGGAGAAGATAACATGGATAAGATGACCACATATACCGTCTTAAGGTGGCGTTTGGCAGCTGGAACCAGGGTGGAACCTGGGCCTGGTTCCACCGGGTTCTGGCAAACGCGAACCTCGCGCCAGAACCCGAGGTGGAACCCGGACGCCAGAACCCGGGGTCACGTGACCCGGGTTCTGGTGGCCCAGGTTCCTGCCTGGCGGTTCCACCACCTGCCGGTTTTTTTTTTTCTTCCTTTTTTTTTTCATTTGACGTGACCGTTCCGTTTTTTTTTTTGCTTTGCCTTTTTTTTTCTTTTCGTTTATTTCTCCTCCTACTTTCTTTTTTCTTTTGAAATTTCTTTTAACTTTCCTTTTTCATTTAAAATATTAATATTTAATCTTAAGTGTTAAATTTTAATTTTTAGTGTAAGTTTAATAAAATAATTTATATAATATCTTAATAATAAACGTTAAATTTTAATCATAAACTAATAAAATTAAATGTTATAAATTTTATTTTAAAAGTTAATGATACTAATATTAATGTATATATACTTTACTTTAAATTTATTACGGTACATTTATTAAGTATAAAATTAAAAGTTAATGATATTTACGTTATTAAATTTTAAATTACAATTAGTAACATTTAATTTTAGTAGTTTATTATTAACGTATAAAATTATTAACATTTATTAAGAGTTTAACATTTATTAAAATTATTAACGTTTACTAAGATTATTAGATGTAAATGTAATTTCGTTATTTTATTAATACTAAGTTAATAATATAATAGTTAAAACTTAATGATATATACGTTACTAACTTTTAAAATTAATAACGTTTAATTTTATTAGTTTACTATTAATGTATAAAATTATTAACATTATTAAGATTGTTAATATTATTAATGTTTATTAAGATGATTATTTTTTTTAAAACTATTACCTCAATATCTTCTAATTAAAATTATTAACGTTTATTTTAATGTCATATATTAATTTTATACTAAGTTAATAATATAATTTTTAAATATTTTATAATACTAAGAGTTACAGAAAATAATTTTTTATGTCTCAAATTAATAATATTATTTTTATTTTTAATTAATTTATTTATCTAAAAAATAATTCTATATTTTTGGGTTCCTACCAGGTTCATCCAAACACCCCCTAAAACTTAACATCATAGGTTCATCCAAACACAGTTAGAACTAATCTATCAAATCAATCAATTCACTGGAACCCGGAGAACCTCCAGGTTCCTATCCAAACGCAGCCTAAATATCTTGCCGCGGCCTACTGCATCAAGTACTAACCTACACTAATCTAGTGGCATAGTGCTTTAAATAAAAGCCACTAAATTTTTGGCACCAAACCACGCATTACTTAACCATGGTCAAGACAAAGAGAGCCAAGCAACCAACCAAAATAAACAAAAAAAATGGTATCTAACAAAAGAGACCTCCCAAATCGACACGCTCTCCATACACATCCATACTTAGATTTTGGAATCCAATTCCCACCCACCACCATCTGCTCTGCAACATATGCTTTGAATCATGTGCTCCCTGTGGCTTCCCACGCCATCAGCTTTAGAACCAACGGCTACGATTGCAGGAGCTGCACAAACCAAAAGACGACAGCTCCGTAATTATTTTAATTAATCACATCTTAATTAATCTTCCATTCCCCTAATCCATATATTTCAACGGGCAGCGGATGGGAAGTCATAATAATAGGACCACTGGAGCTCCTTGCCTGCCCGCTTCGTCTGACCGAGCTGCCCGTTCTCCCCATCGTGGTGTTGTAATTTAAAAAAGAGAAAAAAAAGAGGAAAAAAATTGTTAGCTGCTCCAAAGTACGAGTTCTTCTTCCCTCTGCTCTGCTGCGAGCTTTTCTTGCTTTGTTTGCTTCTTTGGTTCGGGCTCCGGCGGTCGGCAATGGCCGGAGAAGCTTCGAGCTCGTTTTAGCACCGGAGTTCGCCAGATCCGCTTCTCTGCTCCGATCTGCCTTCCAGGTGAGAGGCTTTCCACCCGTTTCACGACTTGGTGCAATGGATTTAAGCGTCTTCTCCGAAAAGTATGGAATTTTAGCAGGTTTCCGCGTTCGTCTGGCGCAGCACGCTATTTTTTGCCGGTTGTTGGTCGTTCATCAAGTTCGTTTACTTCTTTTTTTCTCAATTTCTTTTGGATTTCGGAAGATTTACCAAAGTTTGCGCACTTTTATCTTCTTTTGTTGCAAGTAGCTGATAAAATTTGGATTTTTCGCTAAACCTTCTCGAGTTTTGTCCTTTTTTTTCTCTCAGACATAGAACATTTTAGGTTTTCTCGTCCTGCTTCGACTTATTTCAAGCATAGGAAGTGTACAAAAATGTAGCCTTTTTGCTGGTTTCCTTCATCTTTCGTGGGAAAGTTTTGGAAGTCTTTTTCCTATTTCTCTTTTCTGAAGCATGAACCAAATCATATCCCTACGGTTCGACTTCCATACCCCACGCAGGTCCGACGACCTCGCCGTGCAAGAGAGGAAGAAGAGCATGGAGACGCTTCTACTGCCGCCGGCCTCGGTTCACTTCGGCGGCCCGTTAACGTGCGCCGGGGAGGCCCTCGTCGCCGCCGCCGACGCCGTCAAATCCTACTTGCCCTTCCTGGTAAACTGCTAACGCTCTCTCACTAGTGAACTAATCTTTACTCCCTCTGTTTTTGGATGGTAAAAATCGCAGCTTTGGTTGCGGAACTGACCGCGAAATATGTTTCGGTTTTGTTTTTTGGGTTCGGTTTGGTTTGGTTCCGTGGGTGGACCCCATTCATTGCAATTTGTTTACTCGACCGGGAATTATTCGAATATGCCCTTCTTCCCTTCTCGGGGATGTTTTTAAAAGAATCCTCCTACTTTTTTCTATTCCCAGTTCCCACCCCCACATCCTTTTTGACCGTTGGGGAGTAAAAATAAAATAAAATAAGAAGAAGGGTAGAAATGGAAACTGCTCAAAATATCTCCGTAGGTCACGTGAGGCTCGCGACTGTTAGCTCAGGGATCCTGAACCCACGTGTCTCTGTGTTATTGCATTAAATTTTAATTCTTATAAAAAAGTCTTTAATATTTTTTTAAACATATGCGAATTCGTTTTTGACATATAATTTTTTTTCTCCCTTTCAAATATCGAAAAAGGAGATAGAATAGTTTATGAAAGAAAAAAAAACTGTTCCAATTATTAGGTGAGATTTAAATAAATGATGTACAACAGTGACGAACATGAAAATGTATAAAACTGTTACGGTGCCGATCTTAATTTCTTCGTATTCAATTAAAGTGATCAAAATTTATTAAATTCATATTTAATTTTTATCGCAAACACTAAATTAATAAACATAGATGAGTCCGAAAACGTATTCGAGTGTAGATCTAGACGTGTCTATTAACTACACGTGTCTATTAAATAATTCAACGATTAAAATTTAATTTAAATTTTTATATCTCAAAATTAAAATTATTTTTTTTTAGATTTCAGTTAAATTTTGATTGGCGGATATAAATTTTTCGGAGCATTTCTTTTTAAATTTTGAATTATTAGCTATTGTTGGTAGCGGGTAATTTGCACAGGATCTCCTCATCTCTTACGCACAGGATCCAGTTTTAACTACTGCACCACCTCGTCACCAAATGGCAAAACAGGATGATGAGCCCGTCGACGCAGACGACGACGGCAGCGGAGATGGTTCTGGGGATGAAGATGGAGGCTTCGGGGAGGGCGAGGACGAGCTTTCGGACGAGGGTGAGGAGGGATACGATAACCCCAACAACAACAACAACAATGGCAATAGCAAGAACAACCCTGGCGCTGGTGGTGGTGGTGATGCTGGAGGCCAAGAGAATGGAGAGGACGAGGACGACGAGCAGGAAGACCAAGAAGACGGGGATGATGACGACGACGAGGACGACAAAGACGATGATGACGACGGTGAGGAAGATGACGGCGCCGGTGAAGATGGTGGGGAGGGGGTAGAAGAGGAGGACGATCAGGACGACAATGAAGACGAGGAGGAAGACGAAGAGGATGAGGAGCTGCAGCCCCCGAAGAAGAGGAAGAAGTGAAAAATGGATCTTGATTCGGAGTTCCAGTGACAAAAGAAAACTATGTTCCTTTTGGCATCAGTCTCATTTTACCTTTGCTTTTGCTTTTGAGTTCTCATAATTAGGTGGCAAAAATGTAACACGCCTTGGCCTTCAACAAGGAAGAAGGAACACTATGTTGTAGGACTACTGTTGTTTTCTAATGCAACCTTTGTCAAAACCCTGCTGCTGCTGCTGCTGCTGCTCTATTGAGTTCATTCTGCTAACGAGTTAGTGAAATTTTGCTGTCTTGTCTTTGCCTTTCTAGTGGTTAGATATAAGATATAAAGGTAAATTATTTGTTCAGACGAGGCTTATGATTAATATATGACTATTTCGATATTTAGACGAATACGACAAATAAAATATTTTTATGATATTTAAATTTGAAATTATTAACTCTCGTTATTTGCATGAAAATTTTGATGAGGTTATTATTCAATTTTTAAATTTAAATCCGCTGGCCAAGTAGAGCGATATTATTAAGAATACAAATATAAAGATATTTTTTTTAAAATTTAAATTTTAGTATGATTGATAGCACACCTAATTTTTCACATGATATTAGAGTTAAAATTCTCAACGATCCAGAAAAAAATATTAAGAATATAAATATAAAAATATTTTTTTTTTAAAAATTAAGCTTTCATATTTAATTTTTCATAAATATTTATAATTTTCGTGCTTATTTTATTTATTTTCTTTTCTTGATTATTCGAAAGATACGGCTGTTCCTCCAAAGTTAGTAGTATTTAATTAATCTTTTCATGAAGTAGTATTTAATTAATCTTTTCATGAAAAACTCCAAATTTATAACCCTTTTTTCCATCTATTCAGAATTCAGCAAACTCTAATTGGTCCTTGGGTTGTCCTCCCCAAAGGCACTCAGAATGGTTTCCTTTTATCATTCCTTTTGTTCCTTGTGTGAGCGTTATGGGTATGGTATTACGGATGCTGCATAGATTTGGCCTTCCCAACCAACAGCTCTCTCTACTTCCAAACGGAAGTAGTTGTTGGATGCGACTGCCTAACAAAGTGCGAATCATGTGAGACAATGAATTTGGTAATGTCCAAACGTTCCAGTGGGGATTTCTTAATCATTAGACTCGCTGGATATTCTCAAATGGGCAGGTATTATGATAACAAGTTTCAATTGCTCATCATGTCAACTACTAAGGAATAAACATTTTTCATTACGAGTTTCATTAAAGTTTGAACTCAATTTTCCTTGATCTGATGTTATATAAAACTAAATGCATCGTCGACAATTTTAAAAAATTAAGTTGATTGAATTAATAATATTTACATTCTTAACTGGCGTATTTAAGAATCGTTTATAACATTTTACGTATTTAATATTTATATTTTTAACTGACGTATTTAAAAATTTAAGTGTGACCCGACTCGAACTCAAATTCGATCCAACCCGATTTATTTTGTTCGGGTTAGATTGAATTGAATTGATGACAAATTAGTCGTCGAAACCGATTCGGCCCGATCTCTATCGGGTCGAATTGGATCTGGTCGGATCATCGATATTTTCGATTAATTTTTTTATTATATATTTTAATTATTTTTATAATATTTAACAATTAATTATATATTTTTAAAAAAAGAGTTGTAATACTTTAAAAGATGTACGTATAGATTTTTAATATATTTTCATTTTAAAATAATATAAAATTCTTACAAGAATAAATTGGTCCAAAATTAATAAAAAATATATAAAAGTTTGGGTCGTCAGATTGGATCAGATTAATCAGATTTCAAAAATTAAAATTCGTAGTCTAACCCATTAGTGGTCGAGTTATGATCGGATAGATTCGAGTCTAACTCGATTAACGATCCGATCCAACCTAATTGAGATTGAATTAATTCAGATTATCGAGTTCATCAGGTAGATCCGATCCGGTGAACATCCTTAGCAAGTAGGGCAGTTAAAGATCAAATGCTTCATAATATAGAATTCCGGAATGTATACAAGATCTTCATCTTATTTTCAATTAGTTGGATGCTTCCACGCCCCGAAAAGAAATACCAAACCCTTTGTAATAGAAAAATGGACGCCAAACTTTCTTTACTGATACCCCAATCTTTCTCTTTTCAGTGACTTGCTAACATAAATTCCACTGTTTTGATGAACTAACCCCATGAACTTAAATCTCCCAAGTCGCATCTCTTTTCTAGAGGAGCCTGTGTACAATAGAGCAAAGGGTATGAGGGCAATTCTTTCTTGGGGTTCTTCTGCATCAAAATAGTAGATTAAAAAAAGGGATTCTTAGACCAATAATTAGGCACTCTTAATTACTCAACCCTTCGATACTGCTTTCGGTAAGAATTCACTTTACTCATGTTGATGATGAGGCACATTTCGCTAGTTTCGTTAAACATTTGGTTTAGAAATTTCTCTAACATCAAAAGAAAAAAATTGGATACATATATAACACAATGTTTAGTACTTCCTACTAACATGTATCACAATACAGATGACCAGCAGACAACCCTTGGAATCTCTATGACAAGCTATAGTTCATCAACTAACTAAAAACAATGGAATTGATATGTAAGATTTGAACCCTTGAGAATCAAGGTCCAAAGAGTTGGCTGGTAGGATTTACCATGATTGCCAAATGTTAGAGCACATAAATTGATCTCCTGCAGGAATAAAGAGCTCAAGGAGAGTGACGAACAGAAGGGTAATTTCTTACAGAAATAACCGAATTGCTGCAGGAAACATTAAGAGTTTTGAGAAACATTTAGATCCACAACCCACAGGGCAGGGATTAGCCAAAGATCCTTTTTGAACTATAATGTATCCATAAGGGCAAATAAGACTGAGTATTTAGAAATTGAAATGCAAATTTCCATGCATTGCCTCATGATTCTTGAAGAGATGTTTCATACATAAGCTCTGGTGTTGAATTTAACAACTTAACTGTGTGCACATATGTGTTACAATTGGTGCAGCCAGCATATAAAGTATCCTTTCCTACATTTTTGACATCATCGATTTGCAACTTATGTCTAATGCCTTTGCAGTTGCCATTCCTTGCAGGCACAGAGGTGATTAGCTTAGTTGGATTACACCTGAGCATCCTGAGTTCTTATACACTTCGTCCTGATCAGCCTGGAGGTCCAGTTAAGTTGTCAATCGCCTTTGGGATGGGATCTTTAGGATTACATCAACATGCTCCAGTGTTGCTTTTGCTTTACAATTTTTCTTGTTTCGAATCTGATGGGCCATCTAATCGTACTGTTCGGAACTGTCAAATTCCTTTAATGGGACTGTGAATTAGGCTGAGACCAAGCAAGAAGCAGTTGGGCATTCGAATTCACTATGAACATGAACGATGAAGAGAGGAACTCAAGGGTTGAGTGAGAATGGATTGGGGCCTCCTTGCACACGCCCATATCCTATATATTGTAGNTAACTAAAAACAATGGAATTGATATGTAAGATTTGAACCCTTGAGAATCAAGGTCCAAAGAGTTGGCTGGTAGGATTTACCATGATTGCCAAATGTTAGAGCACATAAATTGATCTCCTGCAGGAATAAAGAGCTCAAGGAGAGTGACGAACAGAAGGGTAATTTCTTACAGAAATAACCGAATTGCTGCAGGAAACATTAAGAGTTTTGAGAAACATTTAGATCCACAACCCACAGGGCAGGGATTAGCCAAAGATCCTTTTTGAACTATAATGTATCCATAAGGGCAAATAAGACTGAGTATTTAGAAATTGAAATGCAAATTTCCATGCATTGCCTCATGATTCTTGAAGAGATGTTTCATACATAAGCTCTGGTGTTGAATTTAACAACTTAACTGTGTGCACATATGTGTTACAATTGGTGCAGCCAGCATATAAAGTATCCTTTCCTACATTTTTGACATCATCGATTTGCAACTTATGTCTAATGCCTTTGCAGTTGCCATTCCTTGCAGGCACAGAGGTGATTAGCTTAGTTGGATTACACCTGAGCATCCTGAGTTCTTATACACTTCGTCCTGATCAGCCTGGAGGTCCAGTTAAGTTGTCAATCGCCTTTGGGATGGGATCTTTAGGATTACATCAACATGCTCCAGTGTTGCTTTTGCTTTACAATTTTTCTTGTTTCGAATCTGATGGGCCATCTAATCGTACTGTTCGGAACTGTCAAATTCCTTTAATGGGACTGTGAATTAGGCTGAGACCAAGCAAGAAGCAGTTGGGCATTCGAATTCACTATGAACATGAACGATGAAGAGAGGAACTCAAGGGTTGAGTGAGAATGGATTGGGGCCTCCTTGCACACGCCCATATCCTATATATTGTAGCTGGCTGCGTAGCACTCCGACCGCCATCCCCGCGGCGATTGCGCGCGATCACGGCGCACACTCGAGCGACGGCTCCTCGTGCTCGTTTCCACATCTGGACGACAGCCCATTAACGCGCGATCAGTGCGCGTTATATACCCCGACGTTGCTGGCGCCTCTACGGAGCGGGAGCGCAATCGTTGGCGTCGTCCCACGCGTATCCACGTATGCGTCACGGTCGCGATCCGTATGATCACGACCCATCCATTACGGCCGTGATATCTGCAATCACGCCTCATTGTGACCAACACGGCCGTGACGAGTGATCACGGGCCGTGATGACCTATCATGGCCCGTGATGACCTATCACGGCCCGTGACCATGTTGGTCACCTCACAACAATCTCCCACTTGACCAGCGTGGTCACTATGTCAGCACTCCCACTATCCGTGAGTAGTCTAACTACGGATTATTGTCCCGAAGTTTTCACTATCCGTGAATACTTCATACTGATCAGTCACTCCTGAGTCCCATCAAGCCAACATGCTTGATGAAAACACCAGCTGCAATTCTCTTTGTAAGGGAATCAGCTAATATGTAACTCGTAGGCATATACGTCACTGTTATTTCCTTCTTTTCGACTATATCCTGAAAATAGTGATATTCTATCTCAATATGCTTTCCTTTTGAACTATTGGCTCCACTGTGTATCAAGTTTATCACTGTTTGATCATCATAATACATGAGAAATAGTTCTCTGACCAAATCGAGCCCTAGTTCTAAAAGGAAACGCCTGAGCCATACAACATGGGTGGTTGCTGTAATGCAAGCAATATGCTCAGCCTCCTGTGTGTGTCTCGTCACACACCCTATTTCTTGCTACCCCAAGAAATGACTACATCACCCAGAAGGAACAAGTGACCTGATGTAGACTTTCGGTCGTCAATATCCCCCCCGAAGTCTGCATCTGAATATCCTACTGTCTCGAGTGTGTCAGCCTAGTATGTCAATCTCAGTTGTACAGTCCCCTTCAGATATCACAGTATCCTCTTAATGACTTCTCAATGAGCCTTTCCAGGATTACTTTGAAATCTGCTCAAAGACTTACCGCATAAGCCAAATCGGGTCTCGTACATAGCATTGCATACATTAGGCTGCCCACCGCTTC
>LTAE01004844.1:2104-27775 GCA_001647135.1 Pontederia paniculata | reverse complement strand
TATATATATATATATATATGGGGCACACACTTAACTATAAAGTAAGATAAATTTAATTTTATTTAATAGCATGTTAGTCTCGATCTTTCTTATTGATCCAAACAATCATGTGTATATGTGTTATATAACATATATTAGCATTTAAAATTGAACATAATATATACATATTTACATTTTTTTAAATATGAAATAACTTATATATATATATATATATATATATATATATATATATATATATGTATGTATGTATGTATATATGTATATATATGTATGTACGTACGTATGTATGTATGTATGTATGTATGTATGTATGTATATATGTATGTATGTATGTATGTGTGTATGTGTGCATAAATAAAGCATATACATTCTATGGTCTTTTTATTGTATTTTTGTAAGATTTCTAATTTAAATTTTGATATAGTGAGACAACGACGAGACACACATTCATAGTCGAAACAACGTCTTGTTGGTTGAGCTTATATGTCCTAACACAATGTGACCGTGGATTGGCCCAACATAGTGATGTGTTAGGTAGAGCTGGTAAAAATTTAACCTCAAACCTCGACCTGACTTCCTTTTTCCCATTTTCATATCTATCTTGTTGCATGATTGCTCAATCGCCCACCCGCTATCATTCAACCTCCAATCTCCCGATCATTGTTGTCGAACATTCGTCGCTGCTCTCACTTCTTCTTCTCCATGATGTGCCCTCCATTCGTGTGCCTTTGCCCTCAACCATTCGTCCACTTTCCGACCTTTGTGCCTTTCGACTTTCAAACTCCACACATTAATGACCAACCTCCTCATGAGGACCTTTGAGCTGACCTCTACCCTCTGCTCGTCGACCTCCGACCTCTGTGTCATAGTACGCTCTTCTCACGCTGCCCTTCGCGCCAAGGCAACTCGCTATTCGCACACTGTCATCAACCCTTATTATGCCTCCGACCTCTGCGTCATCGTCTATGGTATGTCGTTTATCCTCAATCACCACCCTTTGTGATGCCTCCACATCCATATATGGTAGTACGTGTTAATTATGATTAGTGCAAGATAAATAGGTAGTAAATATATGATTACTCTATTTTTTAACTAGTTTTATATTAGTGAAGCGATAATGTAGTGCTCAGTATATGTTTCAATTAGTTTATTGTTTAGCATAATCTTTGAAAGCTTAATATATGTATTAATTAATTTATGATTATTTTAATCTTTGAATGCTTAGTTTATGTATTAACTGAATGTTCAGTATACGTGTTTAATTAGCTTGCGATTAGTATAATGTTTTGATTAGCTTGTGATCAGTGTTTATGTATCACTTAGTTGTGATTAGTCTAATGTTTTGATTATTCATGATTGATATATGTATCAATTAGTGGTTAGTGTAACGTCCAAATGCTTAGTATATGTACTATTCCATTCTTGCTTTAGTGGCAACACCATTGGCAGCGCACACTTCATCCCCTTCACTGGTGGCCCACACTCCATCTCATTAGACTCCTAAAGTTTTGGATTTTATAGATGATAGAAGACAAGTCTTTAACCAAGGAGAGATCATGGTTAACGACAATGTTAAACCATAAGACAATTTTTTATTATATATATTAAGTCCTAAATAATTACTAGTTATTTAAATGTACATGACTATGAATAAGTCTAGTTCTGTTAAAGGGAGATCATCAAGTTAGTTTTGACTCGTTGTCAGAAAATGTCCTTTCATAGAGAGAGGTCCCTAATATAGTGAAGAATAACATGTTTCACATTTTTGTTATTCGAATAGCATTTTGGTTAAATAATGTTGATTTACAATTAGAAAATAATATTAACTTACCTAATTTCTCTTGTAGAACAACAAATAATTTCATAATGAAGCATTAATAGAAAGCCTTTGAAGTTGTGGCAGCAAAATGACTCTCAGACACATTATGGAACTTTCAGAATGCATTCTTGCCGAAATGGGGTAGTTTGCTAAAGGAACCTCACAAATGCCCACGATAAATCAGGCAAGATGTGTGGGATTCTCTTTGCCACTAATGGTACTTATATAAAATATATATTTGTGTTAATATTTTTTTAAATAAATCTTTCAAACAAAATAATTTCAATATATGGGTCAAGAAGAGTGGTAAAAGGCATCTAAGCTGCAAAGGCAAATAGAACTTCTAAACCAGAAGCTCACACACTAGAGGGTCGAGCTATTCGTGAAGATTGACGAAAGAATGGTAAGTTTATGAAATTATTTGATTATTTATTTGAATTAACGTAATGTGGATTGTCGTCAATTCTAATAGAGGGTCCATAAAGAAAAAAAGATCGGTGACTTTGCCACGGAGATAGCCGCTAGTTTGCAATTTTTTGTGATAATAATTACCATTTTAATTAATATAATTTGTATTTTTTTACTAATCATGCTTTTGTGATTTTTAGATGAATTATGATGCAAAGTGCGAAGAAAATACACCAATGATCCTCAAGCCACCTAGTCTTGATAAGAAAATCTATAAAGAGTTGTCTAGAACAACTCGAGATGGAAACTTGCATGGGTTAGACTACATGACATCAATATTCAAGGCAAAGGCACCTCCAATTGGTTGAACAATTGGATCAAATAGTAGCGGTTGATGTCATGCTCCATAGGATCAAAGATTTCGCGGATACATCAATTTGATTGAGTGATAGCTCGAGTTAAACTTTCAACCTAGTTGAACATTGGAAAGGGTGTTGCCTCGACGCTCAAACGCATCTTACAATAGTAGTTCAGTCGTCAACAAACACCTACCGGAGGTCCAAGCACATCAACGTCCAATGACAAAAAAAGTTTACAATGATAGGAACTAGGGTATTATAGGACTCCACTACTATACTTTTGAGGTACATTTGTGATACTTTTGACAATGTTTGTGTTATACTTTTAGTTATGTTGTCATGTCGTACATGGCTTATACTTTCGAACTTTTATCAACTAGCTTTTTATTGCATGGTATGAACTCTTAAAACAGCATGATGTGTCTTTTAAACTTCGTGGTTTCTTATATAAATTGTACTCATACAAAAAAAAATAAACATCTTTTTCTTTAAATCAGTTATTTTGAAATGTTGTGATTGCATGTTGTTGACTCCATACGATACACGACCTGCAACATCTTTTGTAGCTCATGGACGACTAGCTAGCGACGCAGTACAGCGAGCTCACTGCAATAGTGTGTGACGTGTCCCAGTAGAGATGCATTGGACAGGCTCATTGGTGATAATGTAGCAAAGCCCCAATGACTCACAACTCTCATTGATCGTGTTTCGCTCAAGCATAAAGTGGGCTATTGAGGCATCACTATTGGCTCGCTCATGGCAATGCTTTGCCTAGCATCACTTAGCATATGCCAACGATCTACAAACGACGCGGCTCAAGAACTCTACAGGCTCACCAAGGCGTCACCTTTTTTTTGCGACACATCAGCGAGCCTTTGGAGATGCATTATTAATTATTCGCTAACGAGCCTTTCTTAGTAGTGAATTACCAATACAGAGGTCATACATCGTTTATCCTGACTCCAACCTTTGATTTTCGATTAGTTGGTAGATTATTAAAATTTATACATCACTAAATTATTGTGCAGGCATAACATGTTGGGCACAAAGTTATGGGTAATACTACCTATGTGAACAGATTATATGTCTTCATCAAGGAAATCATGGTCACTATTGAATTCATAAATGTAACAAAAAAAAACAATTACCTTTGGATTTAGGAGGATAATAAAGTCCATGCGGAGCAAAACAATTTCTAGATAAGATCGATGTAAATTCATATGTAAATAAGGTGCAACAATCCCAAATGGACGGTTCCGGAACCTAACAATAGGGTTGTTATGCATTACAGTTGTTGGAACAGTTGGTGATTGCATTCAAATTGCATACAAGAGTTGGGTGCATTCTCCTATTAAAGGAGATTGAAACGAGGTGTTTCGACATGTTGTAAAACTTTCAAGATATGTGGATTGTGAAAATTGTTCTATTTCTCTAGGATTTGATTCCCAAATGAAAGTACAAACCACTCACACCATATGTTCGAGGAAAGGTCAAATCCAACTCTAGCGAACGCTTCCACTTTCAAGAGATGTGTTATAGAACCAATAGTTACATCGATACCATAAACTTTAGTTTTGTTGAAAAGAATACTTATGACAATTTACATGTACGTCACGAATTTGAATCATGGAACATTATCCTGTCCTATCAGTTCTCTCCCTAGTTACTCACTGTTCGTACTAGTTCTTTCTCTGAGCTCAATGTACATACCCACAAGAAGTCCGGGGCCCGGCCGCGACCATATGTCTGCGCCACCAGCCATAACCTGCGTGCCATCCCCCACATTTTGCAACCTAACGCATGTACAGTAGTGGCCTTACGATCGCCCCAACTCTTACCTTTGTTCACTTGCATGCATGCAGCTGGTAGCACCAAGACAAAATTAAGATAGATGGCATGGGCGCTACCACAGAGATATCCATCTAAAATTCTCAAAATTTTCTCTCTCCTCTCTCTTCCAGTACCACTCCAGTAGCTTACAGGACATGACAGCTCCGTCGTCTAGGCTGCTCGCCCCCATTGCACCATGCAGCGTTGCAGCATCGATCCGGAGCTCTAACAGACGCGCAAAAAGCCGACGGAGGTGGAGACATGTCGAGAGCATGGGCGCTTGTCCGCAGACCCACCTGCGAACAACTGGGAATGAAGCGAACATGGATTGCCTTGCAGGACCCGGGCAGTCGTCCTTGTCGTCGGATCCGCCAATTCCTGTTCCTGTTCAAACGCAAGCCTATCTAATAAGAGAACCAGAGAAAAATCCACCGTCTCACGACTGCGCGCTGTCCATCGCAAAATCCTGAAAACCTTATCGCTTAGCACTGTTCACTTGTTCATGTGCTAATTAAGCTGCAGATGTGTATAACACATGCATGCTTTGGACAGATTCAGATTTGTTATATATCCTAATTAACTACTACGGTTGCCAGAAATATCTTCATAAGGTACGTCCCACGGTCCGAGAACGCACATGAGATGACAGAGGATAGATACTGTATGCAAAATCGCAACTATAGACCACCTAAAATATTTCTAACAGTGAGTTGTCGTATATATATAATAACAATGTTATTAAAACCGGACCGGACCGGCCGGTTCAACCGGTTCAACCGCGAACCGGTGGCTGGACCGGTCCGGTTTTAGTCTAAAATCAGAAATGATATCGAACCGGATGAAACCGATTCGAACCGGACAAAACCGGTGAACCGGCGAACCGGTCCAAAACCGGGTTCAACTCTAAATTTGGAAAAAAAATTACAAAAATGGAAGCAAAAATTATATAAAAGGAAAATAACTTAAAACAATTACTAAAAATGAAATTGGAAACAAGAATAAATATGGGAGGAGAATGAATAAGGAGAATAAATGGAAATTAGAAAAAGGAAAGATTTGGTAATAAATGAAAATTAACTAGAATAATAGGAAAGTGAACAATAATTTGAATTAAAATAATTAATATAATATTATTAGTACGGTAATAATATCAAATACGATAATTTCGGGGTAAGCATTAAATTTTATAAAAAGAAAACAATTGGCAAGAATAAAATTGGAAAGAAGAAATAAATAGGAAGAGAGTAAATAAGAAAAGAAATGGAAATAAAAAAAGAGGTTGAAATAAAAGAATTTCAAATAAACTTAGCAATAATTTGATATAAAATAATTAATATAACATTATTAGTATTATATAAATTAATAGTATATCAGTTTCATGCATTTTATAAGCATTATTTTTTTAATATAATAAATATTTTTTTAGAAAAATGATTCAACTCAAATCAAGGTAAAAAATTATTGAAAGAAATAGAAGAGATTTGAAAAATAACACTATGCAAAATGAAATGATAAAATATAGGTGAATTAATAAAAACATAGGGGAAGAAGGTGAAAATTGAAAAAAAAAATAATCAAATTAAGAGTGAGTCAAATTAAAATAAATTAATATGACATTATTACTATCAATAAAAGATAATAATAATTCATTAATCATCATTATTTTAAATAAGTATCATATTTTAAACATACAATAAATAATATTTTAACTTATATCTAATTATTAATTAGTTATTATTATATATTTTATATAATATATAATATTAATTATGCTATATATCTTAAATTATTATAAATAATATTATTTTAATAAAATCCGGTTCAACCCGGTTGAATCCGATCGAACCGATCCAACCGTGACCCAGTTGGTCGTCCGGTCCGATCTCCGGTCCGATTCTGATAACATTGTATAATAATTAGGAGCATGAACTGTTTGTAGATTGCAGAAGTTTGAGAGAGAAAAATGACAAGTTGCATGGGCAACTATTACTATTGCCAGCAGTCTTATTATACTGCTGAATTAAACTCAAAGATTGATTTCTCAAAGATTCACGCTGAAATTAAACTCAATCTTTATAGTGTGCATCATTGAGCTATATCCTTGATATGAAGGCAAGAAGATATATATATACAGTTATGGAAGCATGGGAACTTAATAGTTAATACAACTGTTTGTGAAATATGTATGTTTACCTGCATTTTTTCTTTTGTTGTCACAATTTTTTTTTATATTATGCTCCAATTAATTTCTGTCATCCTTGGTCGCACTAATGACTATAATAGGTGAGTCTTTAAGCGAAAATTTTCTGTACCGAGAATTTTTTTAAAAAAGTTGTTTACTACGCAACTCAATTGATATGTCTTCTACGTGAAAGGTCTCCCCACACACACTTTTATTTGTATTGTTATCAAGTTATAAAACTATTGTTAGTTATATTTTTTTTTCAAGAACAATATAATGTAATAGAGAATTTTATCTAATTGAACTATTTGATGGGATATATATATGCGTGCGCACTTCAATATTTATAAGATTTTAGCCTTCTAAATTAAATCATGAATGATTAAATTAAGCTTTACTTTTATTATTATGCATACGACAAATAAATTTTGATATAATTAGTTGTCTTTATTTATCTTCAAATTTTATATATAAATTTGGTAAGGATTACTAATTAGTTATAATTTGTAGTCCAAATTAACTTTCAAGTTAAAATGATATTTAAAATAAAATGATTGGTCTTGTATTTGGATTGCAACACCTATTAATTATTAATATTTAATATTGTAATAATAATTATTTTAAAGTTATGATTAAAGCTTCTCTTTAACATTTAAGTCATCCCAAAATATTAATTAATTAAGAAATAAAAATAGTAAATGTATCCAATTTTCTATTTTTGAAAGTTGTAAAATAATGGTTCTCAAATAAAGTTGTAAATCATAAATAAAAAAAATTCAGAAAACTTATAATTATATCTCAAAAAGATATTGAGGCTTCGATCTCAAGCTCTTGAAACCATCTTCGTTGCTCAACTTTTGTCCCTGACCTACATGCTTTGATGCATTGTGTGTGTCTATATTTATATATATGTATTTGATATGGCAATGGGCAATGGATACCTCGAGAAGTCAACTTGTGTGTGTTAATGGCAATGAGGTGTAATGGAATAATTGCATCAAATATTTGCATTTTGCAAGCTAAATTTCAACAAAGGCGAGCACAAGTGCATGTTAATTATTAAGGGGGTGGATCTTATATATTCGCCCCTTTCAGGAAGCTGCTGTTGGATATTTATAAATTGCGATCGACCATGCTATTTAATTGCATATGCATGTATAGCTGGATATTTATTTAACGACATCGACCATGTAATTTAATCGCATATGCATAGTTGGATATGCATATCAAGTGGTAAAATAAGGATTTGCCATCAAAAATATATATCTTTTCTGTAATCAAAGTTCACTCAGCTTTTACACATCAAGATTCTAACGAATTTTATTTAAGTACAATCATCAATTTCTTTGAAACTAGATGTAAATCTTGGGTGTACATGGAGATAGCTATATATTATAGGTGCTTAGCTCGTTTTCATTACATATTACAGCTGCGACAAATAATTGACAAAAATGGCAGGATAATGCCATCTTAGTTAGCAAGACCATAGATCATAGATGGCTACTGCATGCGCTGCTCGCCGCCAAATATGTTCCATGAATCTTGCCGATCCGAATTGTGTACCTTTTGAAATTATGCAGACCACACTTCTCGAAGTAATTTGTATCTCAAATTCGGCTGCCAGCTCTCTTGCTTCGAGCCATTAATTGGAACCGGGGAAACTGGAAATAGTTGGTTCATAATTGAAGTCAGAGGAGAACCCAGTTCATCCAAGTCTTCATCGCTTGTGTATCCTTTCTTCTGAACAATGGAAGCTCTCCTGTCGAGCTCGGATTTCTGGGGAAAGTCGCCTACTTTCAGTGCAACATCAGTTGGTAAAGGTGGGGAGTACACCACTGGTGGAGCTACATAGGGGAAACTGCTGATCGGATCTGCGAGCGACAGTTTCCTTTGCAGTATGCTCTGCATGAGAAAACAAGCAGAAATAATGCATACATTGTATTTGGCATTACAAAGAACGGTCAAAGAAAATTTGATAATAATATTACTGTAACTGAAATCATGAAATACATTCTGGAACTAAATCCAGACTTCCAAGATGAAAGTCAGCCCTTAACTCTACGGAAATGATATAAAGGAATTTAACTTTGCTATCAGCAGAGCATTACTTTGAGGCTTTTCGAAATAATTCAAGTTCAAAAAAGCTTTTCCTTTATCAATATCAATGAATAAAGGGAATGACAAAATTATGGAGGTCTTATTACTGATTTTAGAAAGTAGAAATACTTGAAAAAATATATATAATACAAGTTAATGTCGTACTTCTTGGTTTTAGCTCCAATACTCAAATATTTGATCTTTGGAAATTGATGAATAAAGAGACATATGGATAATAGAAGAGAATCAGTTGCCATCAATTGAAGAATTTGTAGATTAAAATGCAATGGATAAATAAGCAATACTTTCATAATGGAAAAGCTTCAAGGGTAGGTACTTCCCTTTCATAGATAAGATGAGGAAATCAAGCAATTATGAGTTTGTGTTCCCCCATACCTCAGTGTTCAGTTCTTCTAGTACAAACCCTGGGACAGGATCAGGACAAAACTCATCCAGAGTAAAGTTGCAGAGCACTCTGATTATTAAAGGTAGACAAATGGATGGGCAAACCTTGAATGTTTATGAACAATAATATCAATCAGCAGTAGCCAAGTAGGATGCAGAAAAGATGAGAAAAAATAACAAATTCAAGGACAGAAACATGTTTTTGTAATGCTAACCTCTTTCCTGATGGCTGTTTCAATAAGCATGTCCTTGGGTAACATTAAAAGGTCACTCAACTCATTCAGTAGATGAAAAGATTTTGATTCATTATTTCCTTCTCCCATATCATAATCTTCTGTGACATCTGAATCATCTTTCCTGGAGTCTTCAATGTCCATGTCAAATAAATCTGTTAACCATCTAGACCAATTTCCAATCTGCACAGGGACAGTATTTCGAAGTTAAGCTTCTCATACCATGCATCTTGTAGCAGGTGAGTTAGTGGATGTTCTACACACCACTGTCCATTGTCTCGTGATGTATTCAGAGAGATATGGACAAGTAACTTTTGTTGTTGACTGTTTTACAGGATGCTAAGAGGATTTTGTTAACATAAGCTGAGAACAGAACCTCTCCAATGATAGAATAGAGTTGATACATAAAGCATCACTGAAATTAAGGGGCCCTAAGTTCATAAGGATGCACTTTTATTTCGATTTGAATCAGGTTGAAGAAAAGAAATAATCAAAATAAAGCATATGAATCTTATGTTTTAGTGTCACAAGTGAATATGCAGTGGCCACAGCTAAATACGATGCTAATAACCGAAAGAACGAATACCAAGCTAATGAAAGCAAGAGAAATTCGGCAAATACATACAGCATTTTTTAGCTGTGCACCAGAACCAAAGCTCAAATCCCCAGCTGGAATTGGCAGAACCCTTGGATCGACAATTGGATCTGAAAGAGGATCAGTTGGCAATTCATGGGCTGACTCACGTAAAATGGCATTGAACATTGCAACATCTAGTCTAGATACACATTGCTCCATCACCTAATCATATAGAAACTGGAGAGTCAACATCTACACACTGTTCTCAAAACAAAAGTATTAAATGTCTTATGAATTGTCTTGAGTAAATAATTTGATCAATCATAGCCATACCATTCTTCGTAGTACTGGCAAGCACCCACACTCATGTCCTCCAGAGCGAAGTGGACAGAGTCTGGCGAAGGCATCTTGAAAAGCACTCGTCCAAAGGTTTATAGAAAAATTGCCTTGCTGCCTATCACCCAATGCTGGTCCTAACAATTTCTGAAGAGCCCTTGTTGTATTCATCTCCTCTGCTGGTGATTGCATGTATGGAGTCAATGTCTAGTAAAATAAAATTTAACTATCATTAGGGCACAAAGTGGCAAGGGAAGCTAGCATGCCAAAAATAAGCTAGTAAACTACACAAAGGATGTATATATAACCTAGTAAATTTTGTCAAACATTTTCATAATGCAGATATCAAATTCAATTATGACATTAACTGAGAGTACCTTAATTAACAGAAATTGCTAATAATATAAATTTTTCATACATTACAGAACAAAGTGGAAAAAATCCTGAATAAGTACCTGCCACCAAACTGATTCCACGATTCGGGAGAACATCCAAGATTCAACTTCTTCTAATGCAGTTGTAAATGTGTGTGTATCATGCCAGCCATTTTCTAACTGCATGAAGCTGAGGTCTTTAGCTTGTTTACGACCAAAATCGGATTTTCTTTTCAGTGATACGGATATCTCATCAGTTTTCTTTGCAGTACCATTTGCCCCAGTGGTTGTCCTAACCACATTAGATTGGGATAAATTGCCAAAACTTTGATGAATAATCTCCCTCAAAACAATTGTGTTTGATAACCAGAATGTTAACCTTAAATGAAAAAAATATCATTAGTCAATATAACAACATTGATCATATTGCAACTTACTACACTTATTATCTTTACCTTGGAATATCATTACCACATGACTTAGAAACTAATACGAGACCTGAAACTGTGTTTCTAGCAACAGTGGCCTTTCTTTCGGGAGTCCAGTACTTGCATGCATGAACAAATAGTCTTGAAAGACGCCGAGCAGGTGTGTGGACTTTATGTGCTGAGCCTCCATGTTCTGGTGCTACAGAATAGAGTGAAATCTCAAGAGCTGCAACTTCTTTGAGCTCCTCCTCAAGTTTCTCAATTCTGGATTCCAATTCCTCAATCTTACGATATGTCCTTGCCCTGTCGTTATCGACATTATTTTCTTCTGCATCAACCATTTCGTCATCTGTCCCTATACTTTGATCACAGTTGTGAACCTCGTCCAGGACATCTATCTCCTTCACCTCCTCCGTTGGCTTATCCTCCATTTCTTCTGATCCTTCAGAGGATGGCCCAGAAGGAACATTGGTAATCTCCGGTGACTTGCTGCTAACACTTTTTGGCGTCACTATTGTATCTCCAGTTTTTTGAGCTTTACTATGACCATTAACTGATGATTTAAACTGAAGTTTGGTGTTAACTTGATTATTACTTTTCACACGTCGGGCACGACCAGAATTGTTTGCCGGTTCATTCTTGACAAGTTTTTTGGGTACTCTTGATGACCTTTTTGACCTGTTATCCTCATTACTTGCAATATCCCCATGAGGTGAAAGGGTATCTCTTGACGGATCATAGTCTGTTTCTCCTCTGCTTTGCTTCACAGTTTTTTCTATTTCAATCAACCTATCATCTCTTCCTGCGCCATTTTCTTTGGCAACCATTTTTATGCCAGGATCAACTACACTTCAAACCTGTATATATATGGTGGAACAATTTCAAAGCAGATCCACAGAAAATTCAATCATCCAGGCACAAAGCCATCATGCGCTCGATTGCATCCAATGAAGCTCTTGTGACTTATTATTGGAAAAGCTCTGATGACTGCTACAGTGCTACTCAATCAGACTTCCATAAATATAACAAACAATCTACCCCTGTTATATGATGCAGCTCGTATCATAAAGCCTGCAGGGTAAAGAAAGATGAATTACTCACAACTTGGTGTATAGTTAATTATGACAACCTTCAAAGGGAAAAAGAAGCAACAAAGAGTGACTAAGAATTGAAACACAACATTTTCGGCTATAACTCTAGACATTCAAATTTATTTTTGGAAGGTACATATTAGTACATTACAATACACAACAGCAACTTTGACTAAAACTCACCACATGCCAATTAAAATCTGAGCACAAAACAGACCTTCCAATTTGAGTCTCCAGATCTCCCAGAGACGACTTAACAATCGAACTCAGTCAAAAGCCTAAATTATTCCATAACAATAAAAGAACATGAATTGCTGCAACAAAGGCAAGTTCTCTAACTTGGAGGAAGATGTGTCGCTAACCAAATAACGCAAAAAAAAAAAAAAAAAAAAGATTACACGATCCAAAGTTGCAGTTATCGCAAACGATCAGATTTGAAGAATTCAAATTATAAACCAAAGATCCAGATTTCGCGCAAATCGCAACTCAAACAGCTACTCCTACCACTCCCACCTCGTACTACTACTCCAAGTGCTACCCACGTAAAGATCCAATCACTCCAACTTCCTCCCATCAGAGTCTCCACTCCGACGCCTTCGAACACGAACTAAACGAACACGAACAAGAGATCGCCGAATCGCATCAAACTACGGCAAATGCGATCAAAAGAACAATCGAGTCGCCTCCCGCGACCTCTCAGGAAAGGAAAAGACGACGGGAATAAGGAGAACGATGGATCGCAGAGGGCACTCACCACTCACCAGATTCGCTGCTATCGACCTCGACTTCGACCTGGAGACGTCGCCAATGGCGATGGAAGCGTCGGACCAAACGCATCCTTCTCCCGCCATTTAAACGAGCAAATGCCGACGAGAGGGAAACCAAAAAAAATGAGGCCGTGGTCCCCTCCCCGGACTCCACCAAACTCCATTAACTACATTTGATCGCCCCCGACTTGAGATCCGGGGGGCAGTGGGAAGCTTCTTTTCTACACATTAATTTTTTTTTTTAAAAAATAGCAAGCTATGGTCACCTTGACGTGAACTTACCTCCAACGTTTCTGGTCTAAAAAGGCTGGAGACTTGTGCTACGGTGAGGCTGCTATCATCACATGCGGTGATGGGATCGCTGCTGGTGGCGGTGGAACCGGAGCCGGTGGGCAACCGGGAGGGAGGGTGTCGGTGCGACCGAGAACGACCGGTGGGTCCCGATGGCGCGAGGGCGTGTGATTGGTCTGGAAGGTGCGAAATGACGGTGGCGCCCATCGCGTCGCCGTCGCCGGCCGGTGGATGCGAGGGGAAACGTGTGCACCCCTTGACGGTTACGGTCCGAACCCAAATGCGACGTGGACCTCGTGCGACTACACTTCCTGTTTACGCACCAAAAATTTTGCTGTTCCTTTTTTTTCACCTTTATGGGAAAAATATATTAAATGCTAATATACATATATGTATATAATAGAAAATCGGAAAAAGTATAGTAAATAAGATGAAAAAAGTTAATAAAGTAATTTGCACTTAATAAAGTTCGATTGCGAACCACAAATTTCATGTAGCACTCGAAAAATATACTCCTAATTTGATTTTATTTCAAAATAAAATGTTTTATTCTTTAGGGATTCGACCTGATTGGCCCCACCATTGATATTGTACCCAATGGATCAGGAATTTGGCATTTACTGTGTGGAGATGCTTTTTTTTTTTCCTTCGGCAGGTCTGACTATATATGTGTATATCATATTTTCATGTCAGAATTATATAATTGTATAGTTGTCTTCATGTGAAGTTGAGAGAGAAAGAGAGAGGATGATGTGTCCTCTTCTCTAATGGGAGCTGTATAGTAAGGTTTTGCCATGGTAGGTGGCATGTAATGGTTTGTGATGGGCATGGTTGTTAGCATGGCAATTCCCTGAGAGGCGTTGCGATTGCAGCAAGATAAGCATCTACTGGGCAGCTGTTCAACACTCTCCTTTGGATAATGGCGTATACATTTGGTTTTAGCGTGATTTTTATCATATGATACAAATGATGTTGAATTCTATAAATTCTAACAAGAAAAGTAGACAAATCAAGATAAAAAGATATTTCAAATAAAAAATCTCAATTCTTTTATAATGTAATGATCGGATAGTTAAGTTGCCTGTTAGAAGCAGAGCACTAGCTCTGTAGGAAACTCTGAACATCATTCTACTTAAAGACAAACAGAGGGAAAAGTTGAACTACCGAGCACTTTGTCTAGTGATCTTCATATTCAAATGATTGAAATGCAGATGAAACGTATGCTATTGCTAAAAAGAATTTTTTTTTAACATTTTAGGGTGTTCAAGTTATACCAAAATAATGATCAAAGTTGTGACAACTTCATTTCTTTTTTATCTTTTATAAGCTTTGTAACCCACTGGAAAAAAATGCTGAAACAAATGCTCTCTGCAGCCTCTCGGTCTCAATCATTTTTGGATGGTGGAGAGCTAATCATCAACAACACCTTCTCCCACACGTCCCATTGTGGAACGTAGACTCTACTGCTCCACGACACCACACCATTCATAGACTTCTTTTTTTTTTCTTTTTCCTGCGGTTGATGACACAATTCATAACTTTCATATAATTTATAACCTTTGCATGCGTCAGAAGAATGCAAGAATTGTCCCCCTCTGGAATTGATGCTGCATCACGTAGCAGCAAAGAGAAGTTTTCCCTCTGAACATCAACTCAAACTAACAAGTCAGATTGATTTGTATCAACTTCTGTCGATGGTGATTGCACCGAATTGCTCTTCCGGCAACAGATTGGCTCAAACAAATTAATCTACCGAAAGAAACAGATTGGCTCAAACTGTTTCCTGCTTTCAAATTCTACATGTACATAAGATTGCAGTCGCTTATTGAACAGTATTTTTGCTCTTCTGAAACAATTGTGTTTTTTTTTTTTATTTCTCTGGACAAGTATCTTCCAATCAGCAGCATAAGCACCAAAGCCAAGGATTCTCTTGAAAATGAACAAGGAGAATACAAAAGCAGACAAAATTAAGCGACAAATAAAGAGGCAAAAGTAAGCATCTTCTCACTTTTGGTATAAAAGAAGCATCAGTTATCCTTGCTTCAGGAACTTTCAAAAATACTGAACTATGATTTGCACAAGGCTGAAACAGAAAAGCAACCGTTCTTATCACACAAGGAAAGATGAATCCTAGGTACCGCAATCATCATGGTGTGCAACATAATAATGAAGGCATCAACAAACGTGTGGGAACCAAGTTATACAAAAGGAAGGAAATGATAGCTTCTGCTGAAGCCTCTAAAGCAGCGCATACAAAGACATTAACTTCAGTCCTTAGGAAACGTAATATTTATTTACCTGTCAGGCACAGTTTTCACCTTTGAGGGAACAAGCAACAGTTTAGATTCTACTGGGAGCTTTGCTTCCAATAGGACTAAAGAAACAAGAGGAAGTGATATATTTATTGGTTTCAATGTGGTTAACCTGCAGAAACTTCATTTGCATTTCCCAATTTGAAACACAATGGCGATTGATTGATCAGTCTTAGTTTCATTCACTCTGAAGCAGCTTTCTGATGAAATGTACATGGCAAGGGAAACAAAGGAACAAATGAATTTGTACTATCTGTATCAGAAAAGCTTCATACACTAGCTCATACCCTAATTGTCTCTGAACACCTCAAAAACAAACATCCCTACACAGTTGGTCCCTTAGCTTTTACCACAGTGAAAATTTTAAATATTCATGATCTATTAGCTTATATTCATCTATCAAGTGGGCTGTCTAGCTTGCATTCCTGGGTTGATATCGCCCAAACTATGTGATTGAATAAATCCTCCTCTATCTGTTGCGGGTCGACGGTTCCTTCCCCTTCTTCAAACTCCGATTCGTATCTTTCATATAGAAATCTCTGATCAACGATAGAACAAGATCCTTTTTGCATCATATCTCACACAATGGCAGTAGAGGACTTCAGATGTAACAGGGACTCAAATACAGTCTTCTTCGATGATAAATATTCTATCTTTAACTGGCAGCAGTGTGAGGGTTGTAATATAACCATCTAGTTCAGGGAGCGAAAATGTGAAATAATATATGAGATCAGCCACTTGATCACAGGACCAAAAGACCTACTCATGCAAATATCACATGACCGCCAACTTCACTGCCGAACCAAAAGATGAGTGTACTATGCTAATTGGAGCAGATAAAAGCTCAAGGGTCTTCGAGAGCTATGATATAATAAAATAACATTATTATAGAATTGAATATCTATCCACCATTATTTTATTTTTTTTGAGAAGTCTATCCACCATTATTTATATTGTTTTTCAGCAAATAATAACCAGATGCAGAAGAGAGCTACTCCTAGCATAGACATGATTACCTGGGTCTTGCCAGGACATGCTAGCCTAACAGTAAGACAACTTTTTTACAACTTCTGATCTTGATTGCCGTTTTCCTACTGGAAAATTTGGAAAGTGGACGTGCAATTAAATCCTAACATTTTTTTAGATAAAAATGATGGCTAGCAAGATGGTAGTCATCCACCTTCATTGATCAAAACAAATATTACAAGATGTACATTTGAGCACAAGTCCACACTATTACAATTTCACTCTCCATTCCCGAACAACCTTCTCACGTCGCCTAAACTTGTAGATGCGTTGCAGGGTCTGAATAGCAAGACAGTCATCCACCTCATTGATAACAACAAAAGATACAGGGTACAATGACAATTAGGTACACATGGGAATCAGCATGGAGGAGAATTCCTACTAAAATTAGAGAAGAAAGAATGATTCACCAGGTTGCTAATCATCTCAAAACTTCCATACCAAGATATTATGAAAGGTTGCAATATGATGATAGTTGGTATGGAATAAGAGTCCAATCAATTGAATAGGCTCCCCATTCCTTTGTTTGCATAGGATATGATGTTTTGCACGTAGCATCGCCTTCCCTGAAAGATGATCTCATTCGTTGCAGCCAGATTGCCCAAAAGAGGGCAAACAATTGGGTCCTATTTCCTCTGGACCAATATGTGATTGTCGTTGTACGAACCTCTCCGGAAGGAGGACCAGAAATCCTCCTCCGACTTATTGCAAACCCAAATGATATATGCTTTGTTCCAGACCTCCTTGGAGATGTGGCAGTAGAAAAATAAATGATTGGCATCTTCCACAACTGATTCACACATCTTGCAGTGGGTATGGGGATGGTGCATCTGCTGCGGATCCCGCGTCAATAGTAAATCAAGTACAGTTTGCGGAGATTCGCTAAGCTCTATTGGGCGATGCTTTCTGGATATTGCTTTCTGACTAAAAAAAGGGCATTTGATTTGTATTCAATTGGCTCAAATTCTGCTGGAGAGAAGAGAGCTTTGGCGATGAAATCCCATGAAAAACACGATCGCCTGCCAGTGGAAGGCTTTTTGTGTTCCACGCACGCACCCGGGAGCCATTTGCGGGAAGGGACGGGATCAGAATTTTCTTTCTGCGGATGAGCTACATGAAGATTTTTATCTTGAATGGTGCTTTAGCCTTCCAGATGAGGCGGCAGTCCATGATCAGATCATCATATGTATTTGGTATTGGCACCATGAGATACATGTATACATTTTTAACACTGAAGTTCTCTCTTGTCCAGGTCCAGCCATCATTTGTGGCGCTGTTCAGATGTATGGGACGTTCAAGTTCAGCATCTCAAGCAGTTTCTCTGCACATCGATCAGAGATAGGGGTGGGAAAACAAGGGGTCCAACTGCTAGACTATTCTCATTGGGTAGAAACCAGTTATCCTGCAGAGTTGCATCTCTGTTTCCAATAATGCAGAGTCATGGAAAACAGAGTGGAAAACAGAGCCCAGGGGTCTCTTCGGAGCCACTCATCATGCCTGAATGAGAAAGAGGAGCCAGAACTGATAAGAAGGCTGTAGCAGGATAGTTACCTCAGGATAGCTTGGGATATACTGCGCCAGAAAGAAGAGTGACCATTTTGAACCATGAATCTGGAATCCCAGGAAAGGATCTGTCCATGACAGTGCTGATGATGATGCTGAACAAGCCTCCTTCAGATTTTAGGATGTGGTTTCCCATTTGTTCAATAGAGTATCGTTTAAATTCCAGATATCTAGAACCCCAAGACCACCTACCAGCTTTGGTCCACAAACATCTGGCCAGGAAACCAGATGGGCGCCTCTGGTTGATATAGTAATCCCTTCCAAAAGAATTTTCTACGGAGCATGTTAATTCTTCCTACTATGTGTCTTGAGCACCGACATGAAATAAATGGGGAGTTGGGTCAGGGAAGAATCGAGGAGGATACAATCTCCCTCCTCCGGAAAGTGCTCTGATTTTCCATTATCCTAGCTTCCGTGTCATTCTGTTGATGGCCGGTGACCAGTCCCAGGTACCAATTTGCTTATCCGAGAGAGGCAAGCCAAGATAAGAGATGGGCAAGGTTCCTGTAGGTGTTCCAAGTCAATAGCACAGCAGACGGATTTTAATTCATTCATCCCAAAGGTTTAAATTTTGATTTAGTGTAGTTCACCATTAAGCCAGAGAAATCTCCAAATAATTTAACCAAGATGGCAATCCACTGAGCCTCAAGAACTGAACCTTCGATGAAGAGAACCGCGCCATCGGCATATTGAAGAAGGGGGACCAAAGTGTTTGAGTTGTTCGGTGAGGTGAAATCGGAGATCAGTCCTGCTTCGTGGAGGGAGAATGAAGCTACAGCAAGTGCATCGACACTGATATCAAAGAGTAGAGGTGCGAGGGGACAGCCTTAACACACTCCACATTGAGGTTGGACCCAAACCGCTTCCTGCGCACCATTTACGAGAATTTGCAAGGAGATGGTGGTGATACACCTCGTCATCCATGAGATCCATCCGTCGGGAAAACCATATTTGTGGAGAGATTTCCATAGAAAGTTCCAATCCACCGAATCGAAAGCCTTAGCAAAGTCCACCTTCCAAATAAGCCTTTGCGACTACCTCATCCAATAAGCAACGATTTTGATGGCTGCCGCATAGCTGTCCGAGATTGCTCTTCCAGGGATAAAGGCTGATTGCACCGGAGAGACCAAATCGTCCATGACCAAGCAAAGCCTGTTTGCTAAGACCTTAGGGATTAATAGATAGGTATAATTTGATAGTGCAATTGGCCGATAATTATTGAATTCTTTAGGGGATGATATATCTTTGGGATGAGGAACATGTAGAATCAATTCAATTTTTTGAAACCGGCATTTCCCTCGTAGAATTCACGGGAAACGCCCAAGATGTCATTCTTCAGAAGCGGCCAGAATTCGTGAAGGAAAAGGACTGGAAACCCATCTGGACCGAGGGCATTAATTGAATCAATTTTGAGTATAAGTTTTCAATTCCACATCTTGACAACATGCTCGAATTACATAGTGCAACAACATTCTCCAATCCCGGTTTGAGAAGTGGATATCACCAGATTTGAATTCGTCCAAGAGATTGGTGGAAGAAGAGTTCCAAAAGATGGAAAGTACAATTTAATTGGCTAGGTCCTACTTGAACTAGGTTTAATATGTTTGAGAGGTAGTTGAACTAGGTCTATTTAGACCCTTTGAGGACCCAAATGTATGAGTTACATCAATCAATAAAAGCAAAAGTTTCTTTGTTTCTCTTTAAAGAGTACAACTTTCATAAGGAAGTTCGAAACTAATGTTCGTTCTTTCCATTCATGTGGTCTTTGACGAAAGTTCCACCCACTTTTGTTCATGCTTTCATCCCACATCAAGCTCAAAATTCGTTCTCCAATCCCAAACAATCTTCTAGCATCGCCTAGACCCATAGATGCGACACCGTAGACCTGTGTTGCAGGTTTACCATCCACCTACCGTGAAAGAGTTGCAGAAGGCCACCTTAGTGGTATAGTCAATCCAATATTCTCATTTACAGTATCAAAACAACCCTAGGCATCGAGCAACAAAAAAAAGGGATGTTCTTCTCAAAAAAAAAAGGGATGTGAAGTCCTCAACTTCGCCACAAAGATTTGTATAAATCAAAGTCAGCATATGCCCTCGTCTGAATAGGCATGCAAAAATTCTAGCCTCTCAAGGGTCGCCGGACATGCTATATGAGTTTTCAATAAATCATAAGTTCCCCCTCTGGTGGTTAGTCAATCTGAAATAGAGCAGAATATACAGCATGAACCGAGAAAGCACCAATCGACCAGTGCAATAGCAGGATGAAATCCAGCAAGTCAAAGGAGCAATATAGCAGCTCCTCATATTTCTGATTGAATAGTGAAGACGCAAAAGGCATCCAGTCACCAACAGAGGGGTCCTCTGAACCAGTCCAATAGTCTCAACATGTACTCCTATCCAAATCAGAAACGAAATGCTTTGGGAAGCTTAACGCCAGAGACTCCCCATTGTCCCATCCATCCTCAACCTTATAGAGGGAACATTACATCAATGCCTTTTCAAGAGGAAGAGGCACCCTTATATGGCGTATTGTAGCCACCCGAAAGAGCTGTCTCCCGTATCAAGCAAAAGAGATTGAAGATCAAAGGTCCCCCCCCCCCACCAACTCCATGACACAAATCACCCACTTTGTGGGAACGGCAGTATTCCTCCTATGAAGATTGAGGACACCAAGGTCGTCCTCAACAGTACGACGACAAACATCCCTCCAAGCCACCAAATGTCTCCGACGAAGTATTCTAATTTCTAAGTATTCTGCCAAAGGAAGCATCTCGTGCTGAGAGTCAATACGATGTTCCACCTGCTTTGGAAGTCACAAAACAGGCATTAAACAGACGGGCGGCAACACGACAACCACCAAGTCCACACACAAGAAGAGATGCATTTATCTTCATTTGCATCGGTTGTAAGGTACATGTAGCGTAATAGACTAGGAAAGAGGGGAAAAGCCCAATTCCACAGAAGGTTTTTTAAAGTATGTAATCATCCACAATCCCATTTTGTAATTTTTATCTCAAACATTGCTTCTCCACATGGGAGGGCTCCTACCTTTAGAAGACACCTTGTATTAAAGAGAGCACAGAAAATTCTATATGGACGGTTTTTCATTCTTGTATGACTTGATGTATAACTGATGACGCTAACATGACGCATGTTCAGATTATCAGGCTAAGTATGTGATCTTGGCATCATGGAAGCATGTGACACTTTTCTTGTAATTGATGTCTTCCGACAATCACCAGAAACCACTTGCAAACTGACATAGTCAGCCAAATATTGCCTACTCTAATTGGATTTTGTCTAGACTTGGAAGTTATTCAGTAATATAATAACCTATAAAAACTGAAAATTCTTGAAGTACTAATTATTCAAGGCCTTCATTAGCAATTGCAATTATACAAAAGAAAGTATGCTCGGTAAATTTCCAACTATGACATCAAACTTTAACTAACTTTGAATCCAACAGGTTTGAGATATAAGGAGGTAATTCAAGGGAAAATGAGGAATAGAACACCTAAGAGTTTACTAAGAATCTAATAGGCAAATAAGTCCCTTTAAGTATGCTCAAGTTAACTAGAATCAGGTTAAGAACCATATTTAACCAAGTTAAGAACGATACACATGAAGGATATTTTGCTTTAATCTTGTGACCCCTTGGACTAAGAAACGAATTTATAAGATTAAGGTAGCAGTCATAATCTCATACATGGAAATAACTGCACATAACTATAATAAAATTCACAAAAATATTAAAAATGTAAAGGGATACTATTATGGAGTATAATAACTTCACAACTATAGACAAACTTTGATAACAAAAGACATAAATCATCCATTTGATTAATCTCTGAAGTAGAGAAAATACCTCAGATTTATAGGTGACATCCTCAAAATAAATAAACAGGGTTCCAGTATCCCAAGTGCATTCTTTAAAAGAACATAAGATAAAGTTTTGAAATTGCAGCTCCGAACATTTCCTTATTAAAACCCTAAGTTTTCAACATTTCCATCATTACAAACAAGGAGTGGAAAGAAAGGAAATTAGGAACAATGATCCAAGCTGAGGCCTTTACCATAATCTAAACAAAGAAATACCGATCAGCGCCACGAATCACTCGGAATCAGCAGCCGCAGCCAATTCCTCCTGTCGGAGCTGCTCCAGGGCCTTCTGGTGCGCCCAGGTCTCAAGGGTGAGGTCGGGCTTGGCGTTGAGCCCGACGCCGAGGATGACGACGGTGAGGAAGGAGGTGATGTAGCAGGGGAGCTCCCAGTCCTCCCACTTCCGAGATTCACCGGCCGGCGGCGGAGGCCGGCTGAAGAGGTGACCCTTGGGCTTCTCCTCCGTGCCCGGACTCGTCCACCGCCCGGCGCCCTCTCCACCGTCGCCGCCTCTCGTGCGTATCGCGGTCCTCAGACGGGCGCGAACCATGCCGGCCGCCGCCGCGAAGGGTTTCGATGGGAGAGGAGACATCTCTGCGACGAGCGAAGCGATCAGATCGCAAATCTTCTTCCAAGTCCCCGTTCTTTTTTAGGTTACCAGTGGCAAAACGGGACCCACAATTTTCAAGCATTAGTTGACGCATGGGCTTCGGCCCATTTTATTATCGGGGGGAAAATTAAAATCGTAACCCTTTACAAAATTGCATAAAAAACCCACCTAGAAAAAAAAAATAGAGTCGTTTCGAGCAATGTATGCAAAAGATAACACCAAAGCTATAATATGTGTATAAGGCCAAGTTCAATAGTTTAAATTATGCTATTGTACGCTACACAAAGTATTAGTTATTAATATATTATTATATGAATTGTATTAGTTTAAAAAGATATATTATGTGCTAAATATACATCATTTGTTCTATTTACAAAGAACCAAGAACATGAATATGTTACATCTCGATTTTACGTTAAAAAGATTTCGAGTTCCACTTTATCATAAAAATTATTATATTATAAGAAGAAACAAAAAAATAAGAACATTTTGATTGCTTAAAGCATTATATTTTAAAATGTATCCACATTTAATAATGTGAAGGTACCATAGGTATCATCATCTTTAGTATTACTTGTAAATCAATAAAATAGTCACATCAAATCAGAAGGTTTAGATAGCAATTTTCTTTCAAGAAAATTATGTGTATTATTAAAATTTTAATAGTTATCTTTTCCTTGACTACTAATGTAATGTCCCATAAGCAGATCTTGTCATGTGATTGAATGTTCTCTTGGAGACGCTATCACATCTATGCAATGCTTTGATTATATGTTAACTATTTGACTAGTTAACAAAATATGAAATATAATAAACTAAAAACTCTTTTAGAAAATATTGAAGTCTTAATTCACAAGTAATTACTCAATGTCTTCAAAACTAAATTATGACTAAATATAATCCATTAAAATTTACAACTCAATAAATTCTAAACTAAAATATTTAGACCACTATCCATGTGCAAGTTGTGTCCATCACGAGCACCAGTTGTCCCACAAGCCACCGGTCAATATATCTCTACATATCTATCACCTACAAGATCCAATACACGAGAGATAATTCTCTCATTAACTCTAAAGCCTAATATGTAAGGTAACAATAGATATATCTTTCATTATATAATAAAAATATGAGAAATAGAGTAAAAAATATTATAAAGCATAACAAAGAATCATCAATCATCAGTGCAATGTGATGTGTTATTTCATATCAATACTTTGTTTTCTTTCCATACAATGATATGCAATAATATGGTTTCTTTTTTTTTTTTGCAATGCTTTGGATCAATGCTCTACGTCCTTTCTATGCAATGCTCTAGTTCAATGCTCTGATTATTTTTTATGCAATGTCTCGATCAATTATGTGATCAATGCAATATTTTAGTCCATATGGATTATATTGTTATCTTTGATTTATCCTATTAATCACTTTGAGATGACTTTGGGGTAATTTTGAAACAACTCATGAGCTATTTGGAGGTTCATCAATACAATAGTTAATGATAGTGCACAAACCATGATAAGGACCCACAAAGAGGAAGGATGCACAAAAATCCTCTTTGTTGCACGGGGGAGAAGGTCATACAACATAACCAAGTAGTTTTATTGCAGCTACACTATTGACTTGACTTTACCACGCGATGATTTATTAATGACTCAACTATGCAATATATTGCAACCTCAATATTTATTTAGTGAATATAGTTGAATTGTTATCTTTTTCACGTATTAATTCTTATTATAACATGAAAATCAAGTATAACTCAGCATCTAAGTTCACAAGAGAATAGGCAAAATAAGTTGTACTGCCCTACAGACATGGGGCATATATGATCTGGACATGGTTCGTGTTATGTGGCGTGAATCATGTAGGCAAACTACATCGAGTCATGATCATCAACGCGGGTCATGTTAGGGTGTGATATGGGTCGTAAATGCCTTAGGAATTATGATTATTCTTTAGATGAACATGAAACGTGTTATAGGGTTGTGTCAAGGAATCCATCTCCCGATGCAAGTCGTGCCCTAATTAGTATTTGATCATTTTAATTAAATAATCCATAACACATTTCCCGTGCTCAGGGTGACGTGAGCATGTCTGGTAGCACTTAGGTTGCGTAGATCCTAGGATTTTGTTCCTACAAACGTGCGTCATGTCCGATCGGAACACAGTCCGTGTACGACCGTCCATGGCCAAAACTTCATTATTTTTTGGTGAATTAAATTTGAGTTTTTGTATAGAGAATATTATATAATTATATCCTAATAATACTAGCATTTAGACAATAAAAGAGATTCAAAAGTCATATCCATACCAATAAGTTATTCATATTTAGGGTAAAAACCTAGCATGCAATTATCTATCACAAAAGGCATATCTACTAGGATTTGCCTATGTACATACTTATTTTGTTAGGTTGTTTGCTCTATAGATTCTAGAACCTTGTCTTCGTTCCTTTATCATTTGCATGGCTGTTGATCTTCTTCATTTTTTTCCTACTAAGGTTTTGGTATAAGAATCCAAGAGAGGGGGAGAGAAGGAGTGAGAGAGACTACAATATGAGGGGAGAGGGATCAAGTCCTTACTTTTTCACCAAAGGTGAGAAGAAGAGGAGAAGAAAGAACTTCTATGACCGCTACATGAGGGAGAGGAAAATAATGACCTATGAGGATTTCTTCCATACTCCAGGGGTCTATTTATAGTGGTTTCTAGGGTTTCAACTAATTTTAAAATGAATAAAAATTCTATGATTTAACTCCAACTCAAAGTCCAAACTCGGGGCGTCAACATAGTCGGCATTTGGATTGAATACAACTTGCTTTGACACGGTCCGGGTATTATTGCTAAAAGTCGCAATGAACCATTATGGCCTTCTATTGGGCAATCGGGTCGAAGATCAAGTAGCCAAATAGGTTGGAGAACTATGGTATCTCAAGCAACAACACGATCTATAAAAGGAAAGACTCACCTCATCCTTTATTACCTATAAGTAATAATAATAATAATAATAATAATAATAATAATAATAATAATAATAATAATAATAATAATAATAATAATAATAATAATAATAATAATAATA
>LTAE01004843.1:0-24001 GCA_001647135.1 Pontederia paniculata | reverse complement strand
ATATATATATATATATATATATATATATGCTCACAAAAAAATATGAAAAAATTACTCACAAAATAGTGCAGATATATATATTAAGACCACCATTTTTCTCCGAAATAATTCTGACCAAATTGTGGAGAGCTTTGAAATATGAGCTGGTAATCTCACTTCCAACACGAATATCTAAATACATTATGCAATTATTTAAAATACACGAATATGATTTTTATTTACTTAAAGAGTCAAATAAAACGAATATAATTATTTAATTAAAGAGTCAAATAATGTATATTGTCCACGACCACTGTAAAAAGTGATATTACAAACAGCTAGCAAGAAAAAATTATGACATTCTCTGAATTCCTTTCCTGGAGGACATAAACAGTTCTCAGGAAAAAAAAATAATGATTAACATTTTCATACAATAAGCTAACAGAATTGTACCAAGTAAATCTACTTGGCCAAATTTAAGTAATATTTTGACAAGAGCACTGTACAATTAAAGATATTTGTGAAGTTAATTTATGAAATGGGTTAATCAAGATATTGTGAGCATACCCAAAAAAAAAAAGAGCAAGATTCTATTACAAAACAGCAGGAAGATATTACAGTGGTCTATCTTGCATATTTACACAGCGAGCTATAACAAGAATTATGTGTATGTCAAACTGAAATGCATATACCATATACAAGCGAATAACCGGCTTTTGCCGCCACTTTCAGAAATGAGTTGGTGCCAAAAAATATTACTGTCAAACTTTGTCATGCAAAAATATACTTGTGTGATGCACGTTATCAGAACATTTTATTTTATGGTAAGAGTCCACTAGATCACGGATCAACCATTGGTTATGATACGAATCCATTGACATCACTATAAGAATACATTGGTGATGGCTGCTCCCCAGATCGAGTTGACTTCCTGGACCTTGGATTCTTAGGGGAAGCCACAAGTGGTGAGCCTAAATCATTGGCAATCCCATAGAAGGGCGCTGAAAGCCCGTGTACCTGCGGGTCGCTATCTAGTGTGTAGCCTCTTTCAACAGTTTCAGCTTCAAGTGGTATCATTTCCAACGTCTAGTTAACCACAAAGGCAAGGATAAGGTTATCGTTGCTTGGAAATTAAACATGGTGAGATGGCATCAACAGAAAAGAACGGAAAGACCCACCGAATAAGCCTGTTGCAAAAACTTCAAGTTTTCACGTAGTTGTTTCCTTTTCGCAGCTATATCATCAGGTTCTCTTAGCAAATCTTTGAAAAGGTTTTCCCTATCAGAGAGAAAAACAAGAATAGGATTACTTCAAGTTTGTAACATACAAAAAAATAACCATCATCTAGGGACGAAATACTAAATTACCAAGCAATTCAAAAGTGACCAAAGTTACCTGTATAATTTCCGGATAAATGTATTATGCAACTCTCGTTTTGTTTGATTAACCTAGTGTTAAGGAAATATAAGAAAGGCATCATATACAATTAACTCTCTCAGAAAATATCATACAAAATTAAATATACAAGCAAACAACCAGACCCAACAAATGGGACCTTATAAAGCTAGACAATTAATTTGTGTCAAAATACACAGCTAGCAAAAAATATATTGCATATGATTTCAAGAAATTACAATATTCTTCTTAGCTTAAAAGAGAATCAACCTTTTACAGACTGCTTAAGACCCTTCAGCTTCGCAGTTCCAATAAATTAGCATTCAACATTAAAACCAGTAGATATTAAAACTCGGGACAATAAAAAAAAGTATCTTTTAGTTTCAGCATATACTGACAATAAAGTGGCAATTAATATATTTCAGTCAACAAAATAAATAAACATGGGGGGTGGGGGGAATGCTTAAACAATGAAAATAAGCATAGTGCATAAAAGTTTCAGGAGTGAGCAGGCAGCCATTTGGACAGGCATTCCACACATATCCAAGTTACCAGTTTTATACTCTCCATAGTTCAGGTCTTTCAGAAATTGTTTTTACTTGATTACACAAAGAAGAGAGAGCTTTTAGATGCCCATCTAGGAAATGAAGGGCTTTTACCATTTGATGACTTTGGAAAAGAGCTTCCTTGACTTTGTTGGAGCCTTAAATTGTACCCAAAGTCCTACTGTGTAAGTAGGGAACTCTTTGTTCATATGCATATATGATACATGTCTTGTAAAAATAATATGTGATACATACACAATAATAGTTTTACCCAAAATTCTTTGAATCAAAACTAAGCTACAACCAATTGTTTCTCAGTAGCGAACTACAACAAATATTTAAATTAATGGGGTTCATACTGCATATATTTTCTACAACACAATATTACAATTAGCACAAACTCATAACACATACGCATAACACACCAGTTCCACATCCTTATGAACCATAATTTTAAGGGAAATTATGAACCACATTAAGATAGTTTCATCAAGCTAACATGAAAAAAAACATATTTCAAAACCTTTATTTTAATTTAAAAAGATGCAAATTTAAAGAGCAAGACTCACTAATGCTAAGAAAGTAGATGTTCGTTGAACGAAAATCCTTATAGCAAGACAAGGTTATTTACCAGAAAGTGCATAACCGCCTTAGGGACAGAGTCTTCTACATTATTCCTAACAATGTCAAAGTATGATTTCAATAACAATTTTGTTATTTCAATCTCAAGTGCCTCTTGTTGACTCGGTTGTTCAGATGGTTTCAAGATGATTGGTGGCTGAATAAAGGAAACAAGAAATTCATCAGAAGCAGATGATCAGAATTTCTCAATGCTGTTCCTAAAGATATGATTTCTCAATGTTTCTACCTCTTTTAATTGGATGAAAGAAAATGGATGCTCCACATTTTGAACAGATGCACCAGTCAACTTGCTCGATGTGCTCTCTTTTAGTGGTGTACGATCCTCATTGTAGCCAAAAATTGATGGAATACTCCAGCTTGATCCTGTCGTACAATCTGACGAAGTGCCACATTATAGTATAAAAGATTTATATGCATATTACAATACATTAAGTTCCATTTTCAGTTATCAAGGAGAATTTTTTTCTTCTCAATCATGTTAAGTTGAATACTTCTCAACACACTTAGTGCTGGGTTGATTTGGAGATGTGAGAACTTTCAGTGGTTGACATTTTGGAGAAAGAGAAATAAAAATAATGTACACTTTTGATAATGTATTTGAGCAATAATATAAGATTGATTTTCCTTTTACTCTGGTTGTCCCAGTTTCATACTACAAAAATGATTTCATAACCTAACAGTCAAAATTTAACAAATTTACAATATCTTGAGATATTAAAAAGGCATTAGTAGATAGTCCAAAGTCCAAGGAAAACCTATTTTTGTATTGGTAAATTTGGTAGTTTAAAAGTAAAGAATATATTCCAGTACTTCGATGGAAGAAAAAAAAAGCAAAAGAACAGAAGATTGGAAGTATTCATGTTGCTTCTTTCAAATCTGAAATCTGATTTCAGCAAAAAAAAAAAAAGCATAATGAAAAAAATGCACAAAAATGTATTTTCTTACCAGATGGACCGGGTCTATCAGAATCTGCCACAAGACGGCTACTCCCCTATTTGACATAAAACGATTAAAGAGATGAAAATTAATAGATTATACTTAACCAATATAATGGAAAATTCTAAATTGCATACACATTACTAATTCAAGAAAATAAAGGTAAAAAATAGTAACCTGAAGGTGATCAGAGGAGACCCCATTTGCAACTGACTTGGAAAGAAAGATCCGAGATATCGCACTTTTATCGGACACTTGGGAATCATTCCCATCCTACACAAACAATGGAGGTTAACAGACAAAAAGAAAAACTACTATATAGTGAACATATGGAACTAGATATGGAAACAATAAATAACATGGGTGATTTTATTTAAGTTGCAATGATAACCTACCAAAACTAGTGATTCAAAATGCATGAAATTGCCATAATAACATGGGTGATTTTATTTAAGTTGCAATAATAACACTGGTGATTCAAAATGCATGAAATTGAACTAAACTAAGAGATAAAAAGTTTCTTCCTGAACAATAAATAACTATTTAGATAAAACTAGAATCAAATTAAAATTGTGTTTGCTTTCAGAAAACAAAGATTTCTGAGAATTCATTTTTTATCTCTCATGTCACCACGCAAGAAAACCATTACTTTTATAATTTTCAACTTATTTTTTGATACACAATCCCCCACGATCTATCTCCTCTGATATTTATTTTAGCAAAACAACAAACAGAAATAAAAGTACCTTAAACATTTAAAATTATCATTCATCTTGCCTAAAGTAAGCATGGGTTTGAAGTGTCAACCGAACATTTCTACCCAGCTTGTTCCCATGAGCTGTACCTATAAGTTCACAGCATGATGACAGACTTATTTTTTTTACAAGGCTAAAGTTCCTGTCTGCATCGAACTGCATCTGGTAATTGGACCAAAATAATTGTAGTCGACCATACAATATCATACAAACTGGAAATCACCTGTCCGGCAAGGCAAGGCAAGACAGCTGACATCGGCAGCTTAGTACTTGCAACTAATGTGTCCCTTTTCAGGAAAAATGAATGAATGATAGCATGGTGTATATCAAGTCTTTCAGAAAACGTATAAATCCAGATTACCACCGACATTTTTTTATTGATTTTTTAAGGGTAGCGGTGACTAGAGAAAGCTAGTCATCCCTCTGTGCGTGTGTGTGTATATATAAGAACAAAAAGGAGAGGATGTCTGGTAAAAGAGAGTGGAGGGTTAAAAAAAACACCCATCTCTAGACAAAAAAACAGGTGTTGTACAATATTCTCAATGTAACATCTCTCACATTTGATGATGATGTTGTATAGGATCCAAACTGGCTAAAAGAAACAGCTAGTGGTAGACTTGAGGGGAGCTGGGAGCAAGGGCCCTGTGTCCCTGCCCACAACTAAGATGAATGTTGTACAATATTCTTAATGTAACATCTCTCACATTTGATGATGATGTTGTATAGGATCCAACTGGCCAAAAGAAATAGCTAGTGGTAGACTTGAGGGGAGCTGAGAGCAGGGATCCTGTGTCCCCACCGACAACTAAGATGAATAGAATTATTTATTTATTTAAAAAGATTATATTTCATGATTTTGCAGACACTAAAAAAAAAGAAAAACCTTTGATTTCGATATCGATGCAGCTAGCTTAGAAGACTTGGCTTGATGTTGTGCATGTTCTAAAGCTTTACTTCCCCCAATAAAACTTGGATGCGAAGTGTTGATATAATCCATCTGCAAAACCATTATTCAAAGTGAGAATTATGTAAGTTTAGTGCAAACATTGGCACCAACTTAGATCAGAAAGTTGTAAATGTTATGTGTTGGAATACTTAAGCCACAGTTCCAATTTGTCAAAACATCAGTTTAAAAGACAACTTGATATTACATGGTGCTTTGTCACAACATCAGTTTATGGATTGGAATACCTAAGCCACAATTCCCAACTTGATGTTAACCATTGATCAGTTTAAAAGAAAACTTCGCATTCTGAAGGTGAGATAAACGTTGTGTTTTACTTTGTCCTTCAGGAGCATTTGTGAAAAAAAAATTTAAACAGTATTTCTGCATTTCTTTTGGAAAAGAAAAAGTTGGCTAACCATTCATAACAAAGAAGATAGAGGAAATACGAAATGAAAAAAGGCTAAGTTGATAAAACCAATGGAGCTTAGACCTTATCAAAAAGCCTCAGCTGTTGAATTTCATGGTATCATTTTTACTAAACAAAATACGGACAGGTGGTATATTATTTTAATGTTATGCTTAATGTTTCTCTTACGAGCAAAAAAGGACAAATACAGAAAGAAAGCAGTGATAGAGCAAGCTAGTAAGTAGATGAGAAATTCTACTTATGATGAAGTAGAAAAGTTCAAAGTTACAAAAATTAATCAACCTTCTTTGTTGCTGCTAACTAAAAGCCTATCAATACCTCCATATTAATAATGTGGGTAATCATTCGCTCTGCAGGTTTCAGGTGATCCCTTAAGAAATTAGATACCACTTCATCCATTCGCTTCAAAAGAAAAGGATAACGTTGTAGTTCACTTGATAAGCAATGATGGCTCATCTGCAATAAAAAAATAACACAAGGTTGTTCAAAACCCCAAAAATGAATATATAGTTAGTATAAGTGATCCACAATATATCACCACAAATGAATTAAATATCAGATGAAACACGCCACCATGTCAGCTTACACCAAACCAAAAAGTACCCTATTCGGTTTAAAACGCATATCGGTGAACCAAACCTTTTTCCTTTGCTCCATCATGTGCCTTCCCCTTATTATAAGAAATGAGGAAACAAGAAAGAAAAACTCCTCTCTCTGCCATCATGTTGGTTCTAACACCATTTTATTTTTATTTCTATAGTACATTCCCTCGTCTTCGATGTACTTTCGCCATGCTCTGGACATGGAACCTTCAAATGCACTTCTGCCACCGTACTGTTTTTGCACCGAGTACAAAGTCATTCTTGCATCTACAAGGGCAAGCCATACCTTGGCGACGATATGGAGTAGGTTGATCCATTTACCCTCTTTTTTTCCTCGAAATAGAAATGGAAATTTAAACTAATATGGTTCCTTCATTTTATTTGAAAAGTATATAGTTCCTTTGCATATATGATAAAAAAAAAGTCTATACCTTTATCAGTTCGTCATAGATAAACCTCGCACACTGCAGGCTTGGATCTAGCAATCTACCTATTTGTCTTCGAACCAACACTTCAAATGGAACCTATGAAGTAATTTAAATAAATGACTAAAAGTCCATCAATATGCAACGAAGGATGCTGAATAAAGCTTAATTGCCTTGGCGCACGTGACAGGGATTGGCAAACAAACCTCTGGTACAAAAAGTGAACCTCTTGGACCAGTCGCATTTTGAATAGCCAAGCGAATATCTTCATCGGTTATGTCCTGGCAAGGATCAACTTCCTATATAGATGATTGGTGAAGAGAAAGGAAGTAAAGACCACAGAAAAGAAAATGAGAACTCTGAATTGTTCCACAAAATAAAAATTGAGAATTGTCCATTGACACACTAGATATCCACCAAGACCAAAAAAAGAACATGCTTACTTATCAAATTCATCTAAAAGGGTGGAAACTTAGAATTCAACAACTCATACTGGAACAAACCTCCAAGCTCTTCACAAATATAGATTGGAAAATGTAATGGATCCGTGCACCACCATATAGCTCAATTGTTGACAATTCTTCATTTCTTCCCTCCACCAAAGAAGAGAAAGCTGTTACCAATCAAACCTACATTAACACAAACCAGTAGAGAAAAAGCAAGTACAGGAAATTTGATAAATGAAAATGTGCAAAATTGCTTTTGAGCAAGAGATATATTTTAAGAAAGATTTTGAATAAAAGTTGGATACAATAATATTTGAAATGCATATTACGACCTTTAATGCGTCAAAGCGTCCCTTCAAATTTTCTTTTTATATCTTTTAAATTTTATAGGTAGCGGTTTTGCTGTAAAAGATATCCGTTCCGCCAATAAAGCATTTATATATCTAGTTTAATTAAATAAAAGATCTTACTGCCACTTTTTTCAAAACTTGTTGATATGTAAATCCTATTCCAATTTATTCTCACTATTTCGTTTTTGTTACCCATTTATTGTATTTATAATTTACACGTCTAAGCAACAAATAAAGGAAAACCCACAAAAAGGCCAACAATCAGAGTTAATAGATATCGTAAGAAAACCAGAGTTAATAGTATCACTTACAAGTACATTTCACATTTTTTGAAATAGTTTACAAACATTGCAACTTTTATAGTTGCAAGGACAAATAGGAACATTGAAACTTCAGAGTGATACCTAGGAATAAACTCATGATAACAAGATTAAATTTCGTGATGGTTAATATGGATATTAGACTTGCCAACTGATATTATTTACCCATCCTCGATGGGTCAGGAAGTTGATGTAGACACTTCATAATTTTGAGAAACTGACTTCAATGATGAACTTTTAAATAAAGCAATCTAAGAAAAGGCACTGATCCTTAACAAGTTAATAGTTAATAGATAAATTCAATTACAAACATAGACAAGTTAAGGAATAGCATTAAAATAACTGAAAAGATATCAAGAGTGAACCTCACCTTCGCAATATTTTGAAAGGATATTCAAGAGTAGAAATCCTTGGGCAGCCTGTTACCAAAATGGTTTACACCGTTAAGGAAATAGCATATGTAAATGAAATGAAAGGAAGAGAACTCCTTTGGCGAATAGAGATTGCAAAATAGTACAGGAATTGTCGCATGATTACTTATTTTGATTAAATATAAAATCACAACATATGTTATTTTCCTTTATTCAATTTAAAACCCTACATGCACAGAGACAAAGTGTCATGCACAAATAGGATATAATAATGAAACAGGACCAAACTAGATTCTCCAAATTGGAAGACATCATTAAATAGGATGAAATGCAAAAGAGTGATTCATTAAAAGGTATCAGATTTCTCAAAATATTTTTTTTGAGAGAGAAAAGGATGGTTACCAAGAGTAACCATCCATTTTATTAAGGCAATACTGGTTTACATATTCTTGTTACATGAGAATTAGAAGATCAAAGGATTAGCATCTCATCCATTCGTTCACTAGTCTCTCGGCTATAACTACAATATTCTCCACATATAATCTCTCCCCTCGAAATATGCATCCATTGCGTTGGAGCCACATAGACCATAGGAAAGCAAAATCAAAATACGTGATACGTTAGTTTATCCATTAATTAATTATACAAGGGAAAGGATGACTTTTCATTCTTAATAATTGTACATATTTATCAATAACTTTGCAAAAAGAATAGTACAATATAGTTATCTAATGACCAAGCCACCACCCTAGGTTCAACTGACAGCTGGAACAGGACAGCACTAACATATGGCAGGACATGCACAATACTTCTTTCTTTGAGGGGCAAAGGGATGACCAGGAATGTCTAGTCCTCCATGTATCCATATTATGTCCAAGAATATGTACATGTGTGAAAAAATGAAAAGACCTTGAAGCAAGTGAAAAAAGAAATCACAAGACTTGGACATGTTCAATCATATTTTGGAAATATATTTCGTCTCACATCAACATGAAGTAATCAAATATAGATCAAAACCCTGCCCTATAAATAATCGGTTAGTTCCAAACCAAAAACTCCCTGAAATGTTATGGGACAAGGAGTTTTAAAGGGTATGAAGAACATTTAAATCATTGAAGCACATAAGAAGAATGACATCAGTTGCAAAGAGGACAGATAAATTCGTGAAGTACCTTTTTTAGGTAGTCATTAAGTACCTTTTCTAAGGAATAACAAAACATATTTCACATTTGAAAATAATCTGAAGGGAATAAGCAGTTTATATAACAAACATGAACCTAACATAAACAAGTATTAGGTAAACCTAAATAATTAAAGGTCATTCACAACACGGTTCATTTTCAGCTTTGATCATCAAACAAGACGCCAAGTTATGGAGTAAAAGGAAAATTCGATGTTCCACTATAGCAAGAATGCGAGACAAAATCCAAGAAGTTATACATAGTAAAGTACTTTTCAGATTCAAATTTTGTTAACATGTCATCCTGTAGAATGAAGCATGTAGACTGAACACTACAGGAAATAACGAGAACAAGGTCCCAAGGAATACTAATTCAATGGTTAAGCTAAATGACATAAGAAATGTAACCTAGAAACAAAAACGGTTCTTCACAATAAAATACTGATACCAACCTCTGAGTCAGCTACCTCACCATATGAGGCAAATTCCTTTGCTACAGCCACCAATTGTGCATTGATACGAGACTTCAGTCCTGGAAGGACTTCCATGATGTGTTGGACCAAAATCTGCAGACAGAATGAATTGCATACTAAGCAAAACAGGTTTAGATTAAATTTCAATGGTGACTGATATGAGGAAGTCTGAACATTTGAATAATAATTGGTGATTTCAATTCCTTTTGTTTGGCTGAAGGGTACTAGAAATGGAGTCCATTTCAAAAGGAATTTTGAATCCTGCATTTTCCCTTCATGCAGAAAAGAAAAAAAATCAAAAGAATTAATAAACTAAGTTTCCTATGTGTGAATATATCAGCCAAGAATTGAAGTTTGGGCAGGCCATAGCTCACTGGCACAGGCAAAGCAAGAACACCTACACCCGCCCTTCAACCAAAGAAAAAAAAAAGGAAAAGCGAAGGGTGACAAGTGCCAGAATTATAACTAATTCCACTTGATTCGTTCGTCCTGTGGACAGCATAGTTGCACTGCCAGGACTTTAAGTAGCACACAAAAAAGTGTGCTGGTAGTTTTTCATCGTATAACTACACTAGCCTTTTTTAATGACATGTTACTAAGCCTCTGTTTGTTTTGATGAAAATAACTAAAGAAAATAATTTATAAAGAAAGTGAACTCAAGGAAAGTAATTTATTTTCACGTGTTCAATATATGACTTGAAGATGTGACGAAATTGTCTTGGAAATGTAATAGACTTTGTGAGAGGAAAATGAATTCTCATTCTGAAAAGGGAATCTAAGGAAAGTGAACTCAAGGAAAGTAATTTATTTTCATGTGTTTGATATATGACTTGAAGATGTGACGAAATTGTCTTAGAAATGTAATAGACTTTGTGAGAGGAAAATGAATTCTCATTCTGAAAACGGAAGTTCATTATCCTAAAGTTTACCTATATCTTGTAGTCAACTGAAAATCATTTTCTTGTTGACCAACTTTTGAATTATCAAAAATTAGAAAATGATGAAATTATTTTCTCGGAAAATGATTCCATCAATACAAACGGAGCCTAAGTTGAATTATACATGCAGAAAACATCATATGTGATGAACATATCAGAAATAATATCTTTTATGCTTTTTCTAGAAATTTTTGACGACTTTATAGCACTTTTTGTTAAGAAAATCTTTTATTTTGAGATAATAACCAGAGTAGATGAAATTAGATGAACTTGCTAAAATGTGGAAACAATAGGTGTAAGGTCTTAGAATTATTAGGTTCAGAATAAAATTTTAAAAGATAAAGAGAAGAATTTTTTTTTGAGACGAGAAGAAATTTTATTTTTTCAGTAATCAAAACGAAAAATAAAAATCCTTCAAGTTCTTGCGTCTCTACTTGTTTATTTTTTTCTCTTAATGAAGAGGTTGATTAGAAGAGTTTGATAATCATTCAACTTTATCAATATCACAAGAGGGAATGTATAACATGGTTAAATGACGGGATGAAGAAACAATGAGACACACGACTTCTCATGTACTTATGAACCAAACATATAAAGGATCCCTATGAATTTGATTGTCATTTTGAACAAGTTCTAGCTAAAGGAAACATGTCATGAACTTCAATGAAATATCTAGAGAATGGAAAAGTCAGAATAAGTCGGCATAGTAATTTTGAATATAAGCACCAATCATAGACTTTATTGAGATAGGGAGACTTGCTATATCTTGAAGAAACTGAGGTTTTCTTCAAATCTTACAGGTGATGTAATTTTTCGGATTTACCTGATTCAGTTTCTTGGCTAATTGAGGAACCCCGCAAGAATGGGAAAGACCGTTATATGCCTGCAGACCACCATATTAGTTTACAGTGTCAATATTTCACAAACATAAGTCAATGTTAGTAAAAGGAAAACATACTGGATGAGTGAGGAAGAAGTTTTTCTCATTAGACAGTGCTTCTCTGATGCTACGCTTAGAGTTAATGTCCTGTATTAAGCAATTATGTAGATCAGTCAGCACATCCCTTAAAGAATGAATCCACAGAAAATGGAAGACATACAAGTCAAGTAATTAATTTCTGAGAGCGAAACTAATTAATTAAAACTGATATTTATTTTTATCCTATGCATGATGCATTATATAGAGGAAAGAAATTTCTAAATGCGCCAAATATATATATGCCTTATGACATTTCTAATCTAGTACATCAAATATGGCATAATATGATATATGAATAGCTAATAAAAAGAAGATTACGATCTGCGGGTCAATTATATATCTAATACTGATGCGTGTTCCTGTCTTGGTTACATATATTCAGGGGTCCCTGGTTGTGCAGCACAATATTTGCATTGTAAATTACAGTAAAGTTATTTGGACCGTTGGATAAAAATCTTGGGTAGCGTATGTTACTAATGATTCCACAGCATAAGAACGCAACCGTCTGATTCTGATCTGAAGTCTATTGTTTATTGTCCATTGCAAAATACAAAATAGTGATGCTTCCTTCCTCCCGCACATAACCCACTTCCCTCTCCTACTGGCAAGAGCCAACTCGGACTTGTGGACGGGAACTTAGTCGCTTACGAGTCCAGTAAACAGGCTCCGCGCGTGAGAGCATACCAACGTTAAAGCTTAAACACGTTGACAGTCGGATGCAGGCACTCCAGCATGAGAGGTTTACAATGCTTGCCCACTTGAAGGTCGACGAAAATGACTAGATCTGGCAAGCTCTACGTTTTTCCCGGACGTGGGTTCTGCGAGCTCTGCGCTCGGCATACATGAGCTCCGATGAGATCTAAAAGTTTGCCCCACGCAAGCTCTGTAGCTCAGGGAGGCTCTGCCGAGCTTTATAGTTCACGCGAGCTCCAACAAACTCTGTCATGCATGGGTTTCTGATGTGCTTTACTCGCAGGCGAGAGATTTAGTGTCAGAATGGTCTGGAAGAGAATGGGAATGGTGAAAGGAAAAAAAGAACAAAATGCAGCTAATAGGTGCACTACATAATCCTATCCTCATCGAGAGCAACCCTTCTCCTTCATTCTACCTCATTCCATACCCCTGATGTTATTTAGACCATGCAACGATGATCGATCTTGCTAATTATGTTGTCATTATTTCCGGTGTTGCGCAAGAAAGAAAAAAGATGTAGAGGTTGATGATTGGCCAACAAAGAAAGAACGCCTCTGATTCATAATCGTGTGATGGACGGTTTAGAACACTCGCTGAAACTTATACAGCTAAAAGGTGCATTGTATAATCATTTTTGACATACTATGAGATTAAATAAAATATATGCAATTAAAGAGGACACACCTGCTGACTACGATTAACTACACCCACATAGCCCAGTTTCAATGGAATCACATTACCCAACAAGAAGTTGCGGGCGTCGGTTCCCCTGTCCATTATATCCAACTGTAATCGTAAAGAAGAAAGATGTAATATCATGAAAAAACAAATTGCAAGGACAGACAATTTAAAGATGATGAAATGTCACAAGACCTTTGTGATGACACCAATGGTTCGAGATCCTACCAAAAAGAGTAAAATTGGTAAAATTAATTTTCATTATTTGCAGGTTAAAAAGTCATAGTTTTCAGAGATTTATCAACATATTCAATACATGAAACTTGACAGTAAAGTTTACCGTCCGGATCAGCAATTCTTGCCATCTGTAGAGCATCTGAATTTGCTAAATCTGCATTTGCCGGTGATACTGCTAATATAATGCATGTCTTATGTTTGATGTACGAAAAGACCATTGTTCTTATCCTTGCTTCAATATCAGAAGGTTGGTCACCAACTGGCACTTTTGTTATCCCAGGCAAATCAACAAGGGTGATATTCAAAACATTTGGCGAGAAAATTTTTAAACGAATCTGCTTGTCCGAAACACCCTTGTTCATTCCTGCTTCGTTATCAGTCTCAGCCTAAAAGATGACATTTCGAGAGACAAATAAGTTACAAGTTTTACTATGAAACGAGGAGATCATAGGTACATGCATGTTATACCCTCCTATAGCCTGATTTATTTGAAGTGGAAGCAAATTATTATGTAAGGAAAAGGAACCAAGGAAAGGTTATTGAAGCTGTATAAGTGTAAATATACTAAAGTAAATGCGCAATTCAAACCAAAAACTACAGATATCAGTTCAAAACAACAATTTTAGATCAAATGGAGAAATAAACCATAAACTAAAAAACTTAATCAGGAACAACCAATCACCTGGATCTCCCGCCGGATCTCATCAAAGTCGTAGAACCGCTTGCCGCGCACGTGGAGGAACTCCCCCCACTCCGCCCCATGGCCGTCACCGCCGCGGTCCTCCGCCGACGCCCGCGGCGTCTGAACGAGCTGCAGGACCAGCGGGCGGCGGGTGCAGATGTCGGTGCCCCGGGGGAGGAAGTCGCGGCCGACGAGGGCCTCGAGCACGCTGGACTTGCCGCTGCTCTGGCTCCCGACGACGGCCACCTGGGGGAGATCGATGGTCGATCCGGCGCCGAGCGTAGCGACGATGTCGTGGAGCTTGTTCACGAGCGGAATCACGGCGTGCCCGACGGGCCCCGGCGACGGAGACGACGACGATGCCTCCTCCGCCATGGGATCGCCGGGGAGGTCCGAGGGGAAGGATTGGGGCCGCAGGGGGTTTCCCAAAACCCTAGAATTCGAATCGAGGAGGTGGAGGAGCAGTAGAACGAAGTGGAAGGGGGTCGTAAGAAGAGGTGTAGAAACTTCGAAGTTAAGCTTCTGATTCCATTCAAATATAAATTGTAATTATTATCAAGTTATCAATTTTAGGTAACAGTTATCAAAATATTTAGTTTGTTTTTTAGGTTATCACCCGAGTATCCAAAAATCACACTAACTAATATTGGTATAGGCCACGGCTTAGAGTTTCGGTCCACCATTAAGTCCCGACTAATCTGATGTTAACTCTGAGTCGTGTACCTCGCTATGACAGAAGAGGTTTCGAGCAAAAAATTTTCGCTTTCTGTTTTCGGTAATAATATACAATTAATATTTTAATCTTTTCGAAGTTAAGCCTCTGATTCCATTCAAATATAAATTTTAATTATTATCAAGTTATCAATTTTAGGTAACATCATTAAGTTATCAAAGATTTAGTTTAGTTTTTCGGTTGTCACTCGAGTATCCGGAAATCACATTAACTAACTAACGTTAACGTGCGTACGGGTCACGAGTTAGAGTTTTGGCCCACTATCGAGTCCCGACTAATCTGATGTTCACCTTGAGTCGCGTACCTTGCTATGGCAGAAGAGGTTCCGAGCAAAGAAAACTCACTATTTGTTTTCGGTAATAATATGCAGTTAATATTTTAACCTTTATGAGTTTGCCAAGAGGATGTAATAAATTTAGAGAATATTTAAAAAAATAGTTTCACTTTCACATTTTTTTATTTTTTTTAATTTTGTTTTATTTGTTTTTTATGTGCAATATAAATAACGCGTGATATGATTTTAAATAAGTTCGATTAAATTTAATATTAGTTTGCTAACATATTATGATTTGGGTAAAATGAATAAAAAAAATTGGGAGGTTTTCACCAAGAAGTAATAAAAATATAATCGATTTAAAGCGAAAATTAAATGGCTGGCTTGGGGAAGGAGTCATATTATTGGGGAAGAAGCCAAATTATGTTGGAAATTTATTGAGTTTTTTTAGGAAGGAAATTATTGAGTTGCTCAATTATTGGAGAAATGAATTAAGCACTGAGATTAGTGATTTTAAATTCAAATTCTTAGAATATTATTTAGCCATTGTTTGACAGGTCGAAATTTAAGTGTTTCGATTTGACTCTCATCATTTTAATTGAGATATATTTGATAAATGTAGAAATGTGTTTAGATGTAAGAGACAGATTACAAATCTATAGAGTATATAGCTTTATTCAGAAAATGTCCTCTTTTTTCAAAAAAAAAACTTTAATTAATTTCTAAATATCACCTAATATGATTGTTGATAGTTTACACTTCTATTTTACAACAACATAAAGTTGGTAATTGATTAATATATTTTTCCCTTCATTATCATGATATTTTATCTAAAAGGATTATATTTGAAAAATAACATAAATTAGTTATTATGATACATCAGAAAATATCGTGTATATAAAAAAAATGATATATATTTATATTATTTCATAATATCAATTAGTTCAACTGTTATATTTATTAATATTTTTTTATTCAAATTATAGTTGAAATATTTAATTGTTATCTATTGATTACATTATGCACTAATTAAAATATTTAATTGACCAAACACCGGTTAAATTTTACTTTCTCGGATGAATTGGTTTAAAAGGTATTGTGTTAGAAATTATTCCGTGAACGAAAGCCAAATTGTTTTGGCAAAAAAAGGATTTCGATTAATGTTTATTTTAAAGGAATATATATATATATAGCATTTTACATATACAATGTACATTTTGGATAATCAAACAGGTTCGATACATGCATTTTCTATTATTCCAAAACATTTTTCAAAGAAATTGCGTTTTAATAAAATACTAACTTGAAAATAGCTATCTATTTGTCAAGTTAAATATTTCAGGTATCATAGCATTTTCTAATGTTAAACACTGCTTAATATGTTAAGCATTTCTACTACGGTTCTATATGTTTATTTAAATTTTAAACCAAAATATGATTATTCTTTTTTATAAATTGAGTCATTAATTGAATATTTTTTTCGTGTAGACACTAGTCGAATAGAATAACAATATTTAAATATTTCATTTTGTGATGAGAACTATAAAGATTTGAATCTTTCCAATACAAGAATATATATAATCATGTCTAAATCAAAATATCTTTTAGAAAAGAGATCGCCCTCCACGCTATGTGAGAGTGAAAAGGTGTTACTGAATCTAATCTTTTATCGTTTATAAAGATTTGATATTATCCAATTTTAATGTTATCTAAATTTGATATTATTTAAATTTATGGTTATCTAGATTAATTTAGATTAGATAGTATTCTCTAGTTAAATTAGATAGATATTGATGATTATTCTTTTGATTCATTTATGTACTATAGATGTACAGACTCATAAGTACGAAATAGAAAAATATTTTCTTCATTATTATTCTTCTAAAAAAGGTAATAAATAGTATTCTCCATTTTCTCCATTGCTGAAATTCTTATTCACCTTAACATTGCACTTTTAAATAGGGATTCAATGTTAAGTAGGGAGTTAAGTAGGGAGCACCATGTTATTTACATCTTCAACCGTTCTCGTACTTTTTTTTTCTTCTAAATCTATTCATCATATATTATAATGCTACGATTAAAATGATAAATAGCATGGTGCAGGGAGCGCCTTCATTTTTTCCTTTAAATAGTTTTATAGTAAAAAGAATATTCTAAAAAATTGTGATACAACTTCTCATCTCTTCCAGTAGTACGGTTCCACAATAGTTGAAATTGCCAATTGTCATGGACATAACTTTATGTGCGATTTATCACTAAAACCTGGAAAAATTCTCATAATAGAAGAACGATTGGAGAATTCGACTTGTACTATGAACACGACGTTCTATTTGATTTAAATGATATATTTTTTTTACATTTATTTACTATTTCTAGTTACATGTATTACATTAAAAAATATGTTACAAAATCATTCATTAATATATATATATATATATATATATATAATATTAGCGTACACACACAATTAGCTACATTTTGTGTAACCACACTAAGGATGTTCACGGGTCGGGTTTGATCCGATCCGAACTCAAATCCGACCTAATCCGATTGATTTTGTTCGGGTTGGGTTGAGTCGGATTCGATGACTATCCGATCCAACCGACCTTCATTGAGTCGGATTGGATCGATTCGGTCATTGGTTTATCCGATTAAATTATTTTATATATTTTTAATTATTTTTTATAATATTTAACATCAATTATATTTTAAAAATAAAGAAACATATTTTTTTAATGTTTTATAATGATTTAAAGGATATAAAGTATACTTTGTAATATATTTTAATTTTAAAGTAATATAAAATTCTTATTTAAGAATATATTGGTTTAAATTTAATAAAAAATATATAAAAATTCGGATCATCGGGTTGGGTCGGGTTGATCGGATTCGAAAAATTGAAACTCGTACCCGACCCGTTGGTGATCAGGTTATGGTCGGATCGGTTCGAGTTCGACCCGACCAACGATCCGAACCGACCCAATCGATCAGGTTATGGTCGATCCGATCCAGTAAAGACCCCTGAACCACACATATATTTTAAATGTTGGATTTTTTTTGTGATTGCATCGAATACATTCAATTATATGCACACAAATATATATATTACCAGCATTGTGATGGTTTCCATATCGTAGTTTGCTTTGTCCACTTGAGTCACGAAGGCTCCTGAAACAGAAACAGATCCATGCATGGTGCGACAGTATCCAAGAACATTTGCATGTGTATATATCTGCCCTATTGATCTGCACTCTCAATACGTAGTTAATAAAATATGTTTTTTTTTTGTTTTGATGCATATTTTCTCCTAATTAAGTTATCAAAAACTTGTGTAAATATGTAGTACTAAGTATGTTGGTTACCATGTCCATTCAATTATCGATTCATGCAAAGATAAACGCATTTTTCTTTAAAAAAAAGAATATTAGTGTCATTACATCTTAATGGTTAGTGCATCAATTGAAAGTTCTAAACATATATGCATATTAACGAGAAACAGAAAAAAAAAAAAAAAGAAGATGTAGCAACAGAATAATTTACCTCAAGCCATATCTCATTAGTAAATTACATCCAAAATCAGCACGGCATTGCGTTTTATAGTATAGTAATAACATTTTGATTTTGCATAAGAGAAAAAAAACACTTGGTTTTCTGGTGTTCTTTGCTTGGTTATGAATATGTATTTTCGGTAACATCATTGTCTGATAATAAACATATACCAATCAATTATCAGTACCGAAGTAGCGATCGCCAAACTCGCCCAGGCCTGGAATAACTCGGAACTCCTCGTTCAATGCAGCATCAATTTCTGAAGTAACGATCTTCAGTGTAGGGAACCTTTTGCAGACGGTGTGAATCCCTTCAGGTGCCTGAAGAACAACATCAAGATTTCATTTTTTTTTAACGTACTATTATGCAGAAAGAGAAGAACTATCTAATCAATCTAGTAAGGAGTAGTGAGGTATCAATAAATATTAAGCTCACCGAGATGAGGTTAAGAAATATTATACGGCTTTCGGGAACTCCCTTCTGTATGAGAAGTTGGATAGCTTGATTTGCAGAGTTACCTGAAACTCAGAGTTTAGGTTTTGAAAGTGGATCTACTGGTCAAGAGATGGAAGTGGATGTCTTGACTAAAAACTGAAACCAAATATTTTCAATGGAACAAAAAAGTTGAGATTATTCTTTCAAAATTATGCATTCGTAGTATTCAAGTAATACATTCGACTGGTAACACAACAGTTCATATTATCAACATGCAGAAGTTCAACTCAGTTTTCACACATCAAACATGATTTGCTGATTTCAACCAATTTTCACACACCAATACAACGAGTGTTTGCATTTAGGTCTCTAACTGAACAATTAATCAATACATAGCCGAACTTTAGAATCATGAAATATTAATGCAGAACTAGAGTCGTCATTGACTATCATTTCAGCCTAGGGTACCACTTACTGCAGCGGAATTACCACCTTGAGATGGAAAACAACATATTATGGAGAAAAATACTAGAATGATTTATTCCAATTGTCCATATCAACAACTGTTACTGATAGAGCGCTATGGCGTTGTATGATCCATGTAGCCGACCCCACCTAGTGGGATAAGGCTTTGTTGTTGTTGTTGTTGTTGTCCATATCAACAACTGTAAATGAGGATCTTACACGCTTCAACTACTTGTCTATCTTTAACCTCCTTCAACTTCTCTAAAACTTGCTACTCAACTGAATAAAGATATCACATTCAACCATTGCATAAAAGGGATCGTCAGTCACAACAAATATTTTGCTCATTAAAAAGTCTTAACATCAGAGAGTAGAGACAACATAGTTGAGACAATTAAAATCAGCTCCAGACCACTTGCAAAATGCCAACAGACTATTATGCACACAAAAAAATGAAATGACATCATTGTAGATAATACGTCAAAGAAATAAAATCCGGCTCCTAAACATCAATGGTTCATAGGAAAAAAGTAGTTCCATCAATGCATGAGACTGACCTGTACCAAGCACCGGATCTAGAAGAAGAACATGTCGTTCAGAGATATCTTTCGGAAGCTTCTCATATATAAGCTGAAACATTATACATGACATATCATGTGTCAGGCTTAACGAACAAATGACAAAATTATATAGAATCATATGCGAATTGACCTGCTTTCCATTGTCTCCATCCCGATGAATAAGAATTTTCCCAATTTTAATGCCTTTGCAGCAGGCACGAAGTGCATTCTCCATGCTTTCACCACTAAAATTTAAAACATAAAAATGAGTTCACACTATGCTGAAGATCATGTGACAGAAAAAGCAAAGCAATGAGAATCTCCTGTTGACTTAACTTTTGCTTTCCTCGTCTTAAGGAGCATCCAAAATTAGATGACTAACACTAAGAAAGGAAAAATGATTTGGCATGATGTTGACCTTTTTTTTAGGAGAAAAATGGCTACAAAGGTTGTGTAGTCATCCATTTTGTATTAAAACTTTAAGCCTGAATGTGTATGGAAGCCAAATACAAAAAAAAAAGGAAATGAAACTCTAAAAGAGGTCCTCATCAGGTGTGGATGCCATCAATACAGAACAATCCATTCCCCCATTGGCATGGTGCTGATGATTTTTTGTTTCCTTTTTTTGTTTTGCGGAAAGGAAGGATGAGAAAAAGAGTTGGGTATCGATCGGAGTTGTATTCAAAACTTAGATATGTGAAAATATACCAGTGTATGAAAATTCCAAAAAAAAAATCAAAGGAATGTAGGAACAAAAAGCCAACTCTGTTGAACAAAATAAGTGAACAACATAACATAAAAGTTTACAAGCAAAAAACAGGTACTACGGAACACAATAAGTACACAACATAAAATAAAATTTCATGAGCAAAAAGCAGGTCTTATGGAACTATAGGCTTTGATAAATTGATCGTATTTGGTGATGCTATATAAGAAAGTTTGCTGTGGAACCATATGGTAATCATGATTTTTGTTGCTATGCAATTGTAAACTGTTTAAATGTAGATATAATGAATATGAACTAGTAACCACTAAATAGTACCGATAAAAGAACTAGCAACCACTAAATACTTGTAAGAAAATATGGCAAAAATTGTGACTAATAAAGCCAAAAAAAGTCCCAGGGTCTATCCCTCCTTCTCTACCAAAAAAAATATACAAGAAAGGATGTTTTGGAAAAAAAGTGAGTTGCTAGAAAGCAAATCAGGCTACATTTTGGTAAAGTAAGGTCTCATATTACTTTCATAACAAGCTAAATATTAGATTTGAGACGAAAACAATCATTGCTGAAAAAGCAACAAAAAAATATGTTACCAAACATAAAGTTCCTGCTGCTTTAGGAAAAAGAAAAAAAAGGCTCTTGGAAATGCAGCCAATAGTATTCTGAATAAGATGTTAACTACACTTGGCAGAGCCTTAACCGTTGTTTTAGTAGGAGTTCCTTTTTTAGGTTTGGTAACAAATGTTTTCATGTCTTTTAGTAAAGATTCCTCTTCAGATGATAAAAAATAAAAATGTTTCAACCATTTACATGATAGTAGAAGTGTATCTTTGAGTAAAAAGTCACACAAGTAGCTACCACAAGTTATGTTATGCCTCCTCCTTTACATACCTAAGCGTCAACTACTTGAATATAACATACAAGATAATAAAGCAGTACCTGACTCAAAGCTCACCTTCGGATAATAGACACCCCACAAAGCTTCTTACAGAAATCAACTCCCATGTAGACACATCCTAAATGCAGAAGAAAATAAACGAGCTTTTGATTACGGATGCACATCCAAATATGACGAATACATATGACTATTGCAACATCATACATTAAACCTCATGGGTTCAAATAAAGGACAATATTCTCCTAAAATACAAAATAAGGACAATATTTTGCAATCAATTTCATAGTATATATAATCTTAGTAATTAAAAAATCAATTTCAAGCGTAATTCTGAATCATTCATGCATAGGGGATAATATTATGAAAAAAAGTAGTACAAGTGATGGAACAGATTTGAGTCAGCATGTGTATATACTGTGTACGATTTCTCCTACGCAAAATGTATCTTCCAAGGAATTAAGTACTGAAAGCATGCACTTCAGCTGGAAGTATTGTAACATGTTGACAAGCACAAGTGGCACCTCAAAGAAAAAAAAAGGAAAAGCAACAGTGCCATGGACATGCAAAAACAGTCTATCATGTGTTAGCACGGGCAGGGATCTAAGCTACACTATGAGCCCGATATCAACTGGTTCAGTAAAGAATTATGCCCCGACAGCTGATACTTCAATTAATGGCATGTACCAGATACCATGTTCTGTCAAAAATATGTATTCTTATCTGATGAGTGGTTATCTCGATATGAATGGAGACATAATGGTTCTAGCGATTCTAAAACTGTTTCAGATACCTATGTTTTAGAAAATCTTCTTGGTAGAATATGCAGGAATAGATTTACAGAAATTTATCCTATAACAGGATTTTGGTTTTAAGAGCTTCCTTATGCACCATGATGATAAAACCGATAATAATGGAGATGTTCTTCGAAAGTTGTAGTTAGGCAAGTAAAAGTTAGTCTGCATATGCTATGACTATGTTTTGAAATCTAAAACAGACAGGATTAACAGAAAAAAGGGCAATCAGCCTCTTATATGTACCTGTTGGAGTGACCACCTGCTTCTCCGTAAATGGCAAATGACCAAGTCCATGCTCTACAACCTGATATGCAAGTTATTATCTTTTGTATGATAAAAGTAACAAACTACTAAACACCATCTAAAGCAAACTATCTTATGTATTTTACTATTGACAGTGATACAAAACAAAAACACAACATACCAGCCGAATAAGACGATCGGAATAGAAAACAAAGTCAGGTGTTGTGATATCCTTGTCACGGATGAGGGTATGCATACCTCGTATCTGTAAAATGGACTTAAAACTATTAATGCCTATTTATAAACACAAAAGGAGGTCAGCATGTTCACCCAGTTTTCAAGTGATCACCAAAGAAGTTACCAAAACAATCACCTGGAATGTTGATAGAATCACATTTACATTGGGATAAATTTTGCATAAGTCATGCTGACCAAGCTTTGTCTGGATATGTTGAACAATAAGATTGATTGCAACATGGTTGTCACCACCTCGAGGTATGATGACATCAGCATACTTCTTCGATGGTAGTACAAAATCATCAAAGGCAGGCTTGACAAATCTTCCATACTGCAAACCACCAAAAAACTTATGAACCATCCCCGAAGGATTAAAACAACTTGGACAAATGAACAAAAAAATACTTTTATTAGGAAGGTTGTCCAACATGTACGAGAGTCGCTAAATGATCCAAATATATTACTTCAAACTTTTTTATGCAAAGGAGAGAAGGGGTGATGTAGCACAAAATCCTATTCATTTAAAAGTCTTAGTAATTAGGATTATCAACATGTACGAGAACCACTAAATGATCCAAATGTATTACTTCAAACTTTTTTTATGCAAAGGAGAGAGGAGGTGATGTAGCACAAAGTTCTATTCGTTTAAAAGTCTGGGTTCGTACCCCAGACGGAGGTAAGTACTTTCAGCCTATCACTTACGAAAATCTTCCGACAATCTGTTTTTCTTGTGGATGTTTAGGGCATATGATATCGGGCTGTCCTGCTCGGGCCACCTCTGCATCTATCAGAAATAATGATCCAATGCAGCAAAAAGAAAGCCTTCTGTATGGATCTTGGATTCGTTCATATCCTACGCGTCGCCGCCGGCTGCCGGGGAATACTTCCGGTATGAGAAATGCTACTACCGTACAGAGTCGTCACACCTCCATCACCAACCCGGTCCATGCCGTCAAACCAGGTCCAAATCATAACTCTTTCTCAACCCTAGCTGCATTTGATCAGGAACGTCCATCACAAGATCTGACCACTATGGAGAAAGGACCGTCTCCAATTTTTTCTAACCGTTGGGCAGGAGATCAAGATCGTCCAC
>LTAE01004842.1:0-12572 GCA_001647135.1 Pontederia paniculata | reverse complement strand
CACAATGTAATTACTTTTAATTAGTTTAGTATTTTGAATATATGTAAAATGAGAATTTTACTTTGCACAATATAATTACTTTTAATGATAATAATATATATTTTTACTGAATATTATATATTTTTACAGAATATATATTATTTTAAATATTTGGAATGATATGTAGTATATTTTAATTAATATTAATTTTTTTATAATTTATTATTTTTTTTGAATTTTTTAAAATATTCTGACGGAATTTAATGCCCTCAGAAATTCTGAGGGGCTTCAGGGCCCCTCAGAAATTCTGACGGGCCTAAGGCCCCTTAGAAATTCTGAGGGGCAAAACGCCCCTCAAAATTTCTGACGGTTTCAAACCCGTCAGAAAATACCGTCATAAATATTTTTCCAACGAGTTTTTTTCTGATAATTTTTTTCAGTCAGAAATTCCGTCAGTAAAGCGTTTTCTGGCGGATTTTTTTTATTTTCCGGTTAGAAATTCCGTCAGAAAATACTAAATTTCTTGTATTGTTGATTCATTTATGGACAGAAAAGAATGTTGTTGCTCTAATGTGCGTCCCTAGGTACTAAATATTATTTAGTTGTAAGGTATATACGTATTTTAGGTTAGAGAGTAAAAAATTGCACCGATGCATATCTAAAGCTAGTTTAGAGGGTTATCTGCTTCTAATGGTTAATTTCGTTGGAATGTGTATTAGTGCAATTATTTAACGGCTATTAGTTTAAAAAGATTTCGAAGTTAATTTTTTTATACGTAAAAGAAATTATTTAAAAAAATATTTATTATAATCCAACGTGCAATTCAAAACGACATTAAATTAGTCGAGATAACAATGACGAAAAAATGTGAGGATCATATTGTTGTTGGATTTGATTAATATCGAACTATTCCCTTGTTTAGCTGGATGTCTACTTCTAATGGTCAATTTGTTTGGAATATATATTAATTGCATCCAGGACCGGTTAAGGAAATGTTGTCTATTTCAAAAATTTAAAAGCTATTTTTTTATATTTATATTCTTTATGTTTCCTTTCAAAGTAGACGTTAAAAAACAAAAATAAATTTTAGCACAAGCTCTGTGAAAATTTAAACTTATTATCTTAGGATATCATACTAAATTAAATAATTTAAAAAGAGAATTTTTTATATTAATTTTTAATAAATAAATAACTTTGGATAAAAATGAATAATAATATTCTTACACGCAAGGTACTTTTTTTTATTAAAATCTAAACAAATTTTGGTTAATATATATGATTACGTATAAGTAAACTTTATTGATCTTGCATTTTTTTTTCTTTCTTTTTCTATCGGGTGTTTTCTTTCCCTTTTAGCTACCAGCTTCTTATTCTCTTATATTACTAAATGGGGTTCACTTTAAAGAACGCTATTGTCACTCCATTTTATTAGACAATGATAAAAATAGACACAACTAATAGGAAAAAGCCCGCTCTTTTCTTCACTCATCCTATCCTAATTTTTTATTAAGTTAATAATATCATAATTTCACCTTATCTTATTTATATTTACGTAGGACTTAATTGGCTAATCCTTTTTATTTTAACCTATACGATTTTTTTTGTTCTTAAATTTGAATTTATATGAATTATTTATTTTATAGTATTTAGAGTAATTTTCATAAATCGGCTTTTAGTAACTTCATATGTAACAAATTATAACCATGTCATGGACAGTCAACATTGCACTTCGTATATATGCATATGCCCAAAGTAAAATAATTTATCATAGCCATTAAACTAAGTTTTAATTTAATATTGCACCAATTGCATCAATCATTTATCATTGCGCATTAGAAATCTCTCAAAATATAAATAAAAATTTGATAACAACATAAATTTTGTTTTAAGATAATTATTTTTATTTTTTTAATATTTTACATTGAATAGATATTCAAAAACGCCAGGATGAAGGGCCGGCCATGGTCCATTTATATATTTTGGGTCAAAATCATGGGCCAAATTTTAAGTTTTTTGTTTCGGGAAGATCATACATGCATAAACAATATACGTAAATAACACAGCAAGAATCAAATATTCTTGTTCCTTAACGCGTCAATATATGTAAGCTGGAGCCTGGAGGTTTTATTTTCTTTTTTCCATTGCCACCATTTCCAATCATCCGATCGACAATTGTGCGTATTGATCAAATATTCATCTCAATTCAACATCTCCTAACAAAAAATTTCTGAATACTTGCTTATCACTCACCTCAACCCCCATGGATGGATTGAAGATTTTATCAATTAATAGTTTTCCATGATGTTATAGTACTGACCGACACCACCGATGAACTAAAACATATATTAACAGTGAATAATACTGATCAGTGACTGATTTGTTACTGATCATAGAATGACTTATTTTCTTTTGCTACTTTTTTCGCTAAAAATTGGTTCTCTTTCAAATCGTAACTCTTTCAAGTTTTATTTTTTTAATGAAAGTAAGTTCAACAGAAAAAAAAAAACATTCAAATTTAATTTTTTCCCAAAAAATTAATCTAGTTTCTGTTTGAATTAATTTTTAAAGAAGAAGTAATAATTTATTTCATTTATTACATGAGAGGAAGTATCTGTCGATAATTATTTTCTCATAAAAAGCGTTAAAACGTTGCCTCCAAGATTATCTATAGATTTTTTTAATTTTGCAACTACAAATTTATTTTAATGTGTTCATCAAAGATAAGAAATGAGAATTTACCGAATAATATTTTCCCCAAAGAATTTAAATTACCTTAGTATCTCACAGTTTTAAAGTTAATTATCCACCATTCCTTGTCATTATATAATTAACTTTATTTAGTTCGATATTGCCATAACTCTCTCCTGAAAATATTACTTTCTACGTGCAGCAAATCTTAGATTATTTGTTCCTTGTTTATTATAGCTATCTAGAAATTAAAATAGAAATATATGAGTGTATGATATTACTCTTAATTAATTAGTAATTAGTTTTATATTGTCTACATAGAAGTTGTAGATTCTTGTAGTTATGTTACATTGGAAAAAAAATTATATCTCATTAACAATTAGTTAGTAGTGTTTAATTATTAAATTTAATAAAAATATTTGATAAATACAGTGTTTGAATCAGTTAATAAATATAAAATGACTAAAAAATATAAAAATAATTATTTAAATAGTTTGCTTTATAATATGTATCCTAAATAAATAATTTTTTTATTTTAACTATTTAATATTAATAAATAATAAAAAATAAATAGTGAATCAGACTATTTAAGACAATAATAATAAATAATAAAGTGATAAAATAATAATTAATAATAAAATATTTTAAAATATATTTTAAAAAAATTAATATGAACCTCCAGATGTGCAAAACCATCTATCCAGGTATACAGTTAAATAAATGTGATGATTTACTAGTATTTATTTGATTACTATAACTACTAGTTTATACAACCCCTCCTTCCTCTATATATGGGTCCGTCCCTGGTGCCTGCTTTCCTACTATCTTGGACGGAAGGGTGACGACATGGTAGCAGTGCCTTAGCATGCAGTATAAAAATGTGGTAGAAGAGGAAGCTGGTGGATTATATATCTTTTCTCTCCAAGAACCCTTGAACGGAAAATTCTTCCCACCACTTTCTCTGTGTCATGAACTGCAAGAACTCTGGTGAAATCATATCAGCAAGTTTGTACATCCGCAGGGATTCAGGAAGACCCGCACGAAGGGGAATCTTATTTATTCTAAATGTATGTTTGTATAGGTACGTAGCAAACTTCTCAGAATTAAGAATTAAGAAGCAACACACATGTATATCTTCTTACATCATTTAACGAAACTCTATTTGTTGCAGGCGCCTTAACCAGACAATTCTTTTCGACATTAGAAGTTGGGCGTGGGGATTACACTGAGGAATTCTCAAATTCATTCATATTTGTAATCAAACGAATAATTTTGTTGCTAAACATGTGTGTAGACAATTAAATGGAGTTGCCGACTTTTTAGTTAGACTAGGACGCTCAATTTCTTTTGATCAATTTTGGGAGAAGAATCCACCTTACGAACTCCTTAACATTTTGTATCAAAACTTTAATGGTCATTTAATCAATACTTAAAGTCTTTCTTTAAAAAAAAAGAAGCAACACACGTGCAGAAGAAAAGGAACAACATACAAGTTTTCTCCTTTTATTTTTCTCTTTCTTCTCACCCTTCAATATCATAAACCATGCAACACTAACACCAAACCATGACATATATAAGACCGTTTATAGTATCACAGGTTCAACTGTTAGTTGCCGGGTTCAGCTTCCGTCTCAGCAACAGGATAAGGGCAACAGTACCGGCAACCACCGTAATACCCACGGCCGCAGCATCCGAACCGGCAATACCCACTTCCATGTCCATCACCTGGATATCTGCCATATCCACCGCCGGGGTACACACCATATCCACCGCCAGGATAGCCGCCACCGATGAAGCCGCGCCCAGGGTATCCATATCCACCACCAGGCTAACCACCGTTGGGATACTTCTGATCCCCGAGGCTGCCTTCCTTGGTGCTCTTCTCGTCTGCAAATTAAGTAACAAACACGCCTGTTCAAACCCTAAACTATATATATATATATTCACGTATGTATGTATAAAAATTAATAGAGATATATATACATATATATAGAAAGTAAGGTTCCTGTGCTGCGTGCATGTGTATGTTAGATGTGTGTGTGTCTGTGTGTGAGTGAGATAGAGAGAGAGAGAGAATATACAATCACCAGTTTTTTTCTGCTAGATCTCTAGCTGTACGTTGCTGCAAGGATAAAAGTTGCCAAGAGGAGGGTGAACAGGAGCAGAGACTTGGATGCCATGTCTGTCAAGTAGGCTCGCATGCACTGCAGAAGGAGAAAGTGGAAGAGTAGTGTGTCTTGATTGACGGGGGAAATGCATGCAGGAGGTTGCCATATTTATAGGAGGATGTTGTACGTATGGAACAATTAAGGCATGTTGATCTCGGGATCGGTTTAATTAATTGTTCAGTTGGGCGTTAAGCCCCTATTAATTAAATTTAGCCTTCGTGGACTTAACTTGTCGCAGTTGACTGATCATGGATTCATTAATTTATTCTTGTCGACGCGATAAGGCCAAGAAGAAGATCGCGACTTAAAAGGCCTGCCGACTAGCTATTTAATTATGTTTTTTTTTATCTTACAGATGCTCATATTTATCATATCAATGAATTGCTTTATATTTTAAAAGTTTCAAACTACCAAACTGCTATGTTTTTTCAAACTTTCGGATTTTAAAAATTCAATGAGTTGTCATTTTTGCGCTGCAATCATTTTTCCTTGTTTTAATTTCTAAATAATTCCATTTTATTTGATAAGAATAATTATTATATATTAATTCAATATCACATAAACATTGGGTAAACCCTTAATGATTAATATGTTAGTTTATAAAAAATAATTTACAAAATACAATCAATTAATCAAGGATATTGTCTTCGTTTATGATAAATGGTTCATATATTGTTCACATTTCACGATATTAACTCTGAACTTGATAGAAAGAACTTATAGATTAAATTATCAATAACATGTGTTATTATGTTTACTTTACATAAGAAATTTAACTGATAATTCAGATTATATGCTTACTTATACAAAAGTATTTTATGCAATACGCATCTTTTATCAAAATAAACTTTGTAAATTTTGTCATTAAATTAGAACTTATAAATGTGAATCATTCATTTAAGACTTAATGTATTAGATAATAATATTTTTTTAAAATAACAATAACGATACTCCATAATTTATTTTTTTTTAGTATTTAATTAGTTATATATTATTATCAATCATAATGTTATTATCGTATTATGAATAATAATATATTGTAATTAATCATAATATTTTTTTATTATTAGGGTTGTTATTTTATGGTATATTTTATAATATTATATTTAATTTATGGAAAGATTTTTGTGAAAGGGAAAATATGATAAACAAATAAAAATAACATTATCATTGGGATGACAATAGTAAAGAATACCGCTCTCTTAAGTGATAAATTCTCATTTTATAAGTAATATACATTATTAAATAATTCAAATTGGCTAAATAAGATAATTTGATGGGCTAAATAATTTTAAATTTAGATTATAAAAAATTTTGAAAAGAATATTCGTAGTATCATCCAATTAAACTATATACCCTAGTGATGTTATAATTATTTGTTTGAATTGTTGCCAATAACATCTCCTAATGTTTCAAAAAACAATGAGCGCGCCGGCCTCCTAAGGTTCCCCGGGTGCACAGCCTCTCAAGGTCCCCTCACGCCGGAAGAAGCAGACCAACTTCGGCGCAACACCAAAAGAGCTCGGAACATGGCAATCCTGACCCATCTAGTTTGGGAAGGACGATGCCATTTCTGCAAGGTGGTTCATGATGGCACCAATGTTCCTATAGGGATATCCACAAGGACAAGTTGATACCATCACTGGAGGACAATGCTGAAGAGGTCCTACAATCAAGAATAGATAAGAGCGACAAAACAAGGCTAAAAATCACACACTTATGAGGAATAGAGGATTTTGCAACCAAATGGAGATCCTCCCTAATAGTCAAGCTAGTAGGTCTGAAGGTGAGCATGGGGAACCTCCAAAGAAAAATTTGATAATGTGGGTGAAAGCAAGCAGAATTTCAGTAGTGGATCTGCTAAATGATTTCTATGTGGTAAACTGCTATGCAGGATCAAAACTAGGACTTAATGGAGGTCCCTGGTTTGTGCTAGGACACTTCCTATCTGCGAGGGAATGGGTGCCAGATTTTCAATCAAGAGAAGCCAAATCTTTCCAGTATTGTGATGTGGGTATGTATTCAAGAACTGTCGTTGGAGCTTCATAACTAGATGATTCTAAGCAGAGCAGCAACTGGACTCGACAAACTTCTCTAAGTGGATAGATTCTCTGCCAGTGGAACTCGAGGAAACTTTGCACGGTTCTGTATCGAGCGAGACAGTGAAGAGCTAGTGGTGCCAGAGGTGGAAATTAGGAATCGCATTACAAGCTAGAATACGAAGGTCTAGGTCTAATATGCTTCTGTTATGAAAAGATCGGCCACGACATGGGGCACTACAAAGATCGATCGTCGGTGATCGCCGGAAGGGAAAGGGTCACTGGTAAAACACTTATAGGGGATCTTCCGGCAATCATGCAATGAGGTGCAAAGTCCAACAACCCCTACGGACCCTGGCTCCAAGTCAAACACCCTCGTAAAAACCCCAAGCACAAAACAACAAAGCTAAAAACCTTGGAGGGAGAGACAAGCAAAAGCAAAATGAAAGGAGTCACCCATTAGTCCAATCTTCCACAGGTACCTCCTTGCAAGGCAATGAGGCTCGATCACCTGTAATGCCTTCGTTTGAACATGTACCCGAAGAGTCACAACAACATATGAGTTATGACACAAATGGGAAAGGAAAGACCCCATTAAATGTCCACCAGGCAGCTACTGACACCCAACAATGGAGATATTGCCATCAGAGCTGACAAGCTCGCATCCGAGGAATAGAAGCAAAGGTCGCTCTGCCATCATCGAACATGTCAATGGAAGAAACCACCTGGAAACCATCCCACCCAACAACATGCACACATCACTAAATGTGTTAGTGGGTTCCTCATGAGCCAAAAAAAAGGAGATAAGTGATTTAAGATTAATCAACTAACTCGATGATCACCCAAACCAAGCTGACGTGGCCTTCGAAGATGCATGGGACCAGCCAACCATCCCCGTTTGTGATGGACATCCCAGACGATAAAGGTCTAGAGGGATCAATCCCCATGGATATGGCTACTGGAAGTGCAACTACAGCGGCATAATCCTAATGGCGGACATTTGGGTAACACCCCTATTTGTTATTTTTATTAATGTCAAAAAAAGTTTTTTGTTGGAATTGTCAGGGAGCTGGCAGCCCATGATCCATGCAGACCTTATTGGAGTACAAGCGGAAGCATAAACCAGACATTATAATCATAGTTGAACCAAGAATAAGTGGACGACAAGGAGACTTGGTTCGTCAGAAACTCTACGGCTTCGAAGTTGAAAGGATCGAGTCGCAAGATTTCTCAGACGACATATGGATTATCTGGCGACCAGTAGATGTGCATATAACAACCATATCCCGCCATGAATAAACACTTCATTCCCTTGTTTCCAGTGAATCAAGCACACATTCGAGAACCTTGAATACCGCAAACAGAGGCTCCTCAAGTGAATCAACGACATTCAATCCTCCCTACAAAGGAGGCATAACGAGCACCTTGAAAGTCTGGAGATACACCTATCCAAAGAGCTTCAGGCAATTTTGGCACAAGAGGAGATGCTTTCTTACCAAAAATCACGGTGTTAGTGGATAACCTATGGAGACAGGAACACAACCTATTTTCATACAAAAGCCATTATACAAAGAATGAGAATACAAAACAATCCCTCATAACACAAGATGACACATGAATTGAGGATCCAAACAACTTGAGGGAGTTAGCGCTGGCACACTTCAGAGCACTTCACGCTGAGGATAACCCAAGCACTATGCACCATATTCCAAATATGTTTCCGACAATCAATGAAGATCATCTAAGACGCATGGTCCGGCCAATAAAAATGGAGGTACGGAGAGCTATCTTTGGAATGGCGCCAGACCCAGATGGCTTCCAAGCTATATTCTATCAACACAATTGGGAAGCAATTCACAATTCAGTGCTCAAATTTGCAAAACAGTTTATTAATGAGGGCAGCTCTATAGCCTTGCAGAACCAAACGTTCATAGCATTGATTCCAAAAATTGAAAACCCATATATAATACAAGATTTTAGACTGATCTCACTTTGTAACGTCACATACAAGATGATCACCAAAATCATTGCGAATAGACTCCAAAAGCACATGGAATAATGGATATCACCATATCAAGTAAGTTTCATTCCTAGAAGACACATACATGAAAACGTGGCAATTGCTTAGGAGATGATTCATTCAATGGCACGCATGAAGGGGTGCAAAAGATTCATGTCCATTAAACTTGATTTAGAGAAGGCCTTCGACCGCCTAAGGTGGAGTTTCATAAAGAAACCTTGGAATATGTTGGACTGCCAACACAAATGATCAACCTAATCATGGATTGGCTCATTACAGCGAGCCTCCAAATCCGTTGAAATGGAAGCAACATAGAGACTTTCCAAATTGAGAGATGAATCCGTCAAGGATGTCCTTTGTCGCCTTATATTTTTACCTTGTGCATTGATCGGCTCAGTCATATGATATGTCAAGAGGTCCAAGAAGAGAAGTGGAAGCCAATGAGAGTTGGAAGGTATGGTCCCAACATCTTACACCTTATGTTCGTTGATGATATAATCCTCTTTGCAGAAGCTTCTAGGCCTCAGATGGAGATGATCTTAGAAATTCTCGAAAGTTTTTGTAGTGCCTCCGGACAACGAGTAAGCATAACAAAAACATCAATATTTTTTTCCAAATCAATCCCACAACACTGCAGGATGGAACTGCCAAGCATGAGCTCCTTCAAACAAGCACCAACAATAGGGAAATACCTTGGTGTGCCCATAGTCCATGGAGGAGTCACTAAACACTATTTCCAGCATCTTGTAGGGAAGGTCAAGGCACGCATAAACGGGTGGGCAAAAAACACACTTACCTTCGCCAGAAGAGTCACCTTGGCACAATCCGTAATTCAAGCCATGCTAACATATGTAATGCAAACAATGTGATTGCCAGAAAGCATATGCACAACCATAGATCGTTCATGCAAGGATTTTATATGGGGGCACACAAAGCAAAGAAGGAAGATCCACCTCTTAAAATGGAACACAATCGCACAACCAAAGGAATGAGGTGGACTCAGCCTACATAATATCGAAATCACTAATACAAGGATGGAAACTCCTCAGTAATCAAAATAAGCTCTGGACATTAACCTTTACAAACATGTACAAAGGGAGGTTTCATCAAGGAGTGCACCTAAGTGTAAAACCAAATGACTCATGGTTGTGACGTGCACTAGCGAAGTCATGGAATTCATGGACCAAATTGCAAGATGGCAACTAGGAAGTGGTAACCGAATTAATTTTTAGACTAATGCGTGGCTTCCGAGCGGATGCGAATTAATATAACTAACAGTAGGGGAAATACCCCCAACCATCATCTCTTCATTGGTGGCAAGCATGATCACGAGAGAAGAAGCTGGAAGTGTGACATTATCTCATCATGTCTAAGCCACCAAGGGGCTCTGGCACTAGCTAAGCCCTTTTACCAGAGGAGGAAATCATTCCATAGAAAATGTCTTGGCCTCTTGAACCTCATGGAATCTATAACGCCAAATCAGCTTACAAGACTCTAGTGGAAGGCACATGGAGAGAAAGTAATTCACTCTAAAAGTTAATTTGGAAGTGGGAAGGTCCACAAAATATTTGTTCCTTCCTATTGTTAGTAGCACATGACCGCTTAATGATGAATGAATAAAGGAGGAAGAGGGGACTATTAGCATCGGATGCTTGTCCTCATTGTACATATGAGCTTGAATCTGCTATAACACCTGCTATGTGATTGCCCAATGACAAAAGGAATATGGAAGAAACTGCTACCAGCAAATGAAGTTCAATTGTTCTTTGCACCGCCCCTAAGTGTTTGGATCAGACAAAACCTCCACGTTTCAAACTCTGTATATAGCGGAGCATCTTGGCCAATAATCTTCCGAATGGCATGCCAGCAATTTTGGCTCTAGAGGAATCAGAAGGTGCTCAATGGGATTCATCAATTTTCCCGTGATCCGGCATGGCTCATTCTAAAGGCTGCAAGCTGTTTCGTCATTGCAAAATAATGGGAGAAGTCAATAAAGTGTACGACAACAATAAGAACAGGAAGCAATTGGACTAAACCCCAACATGGCTGGATGAAGTGTAACGTGGACGGCTCGTACCACACAAGAACATAACAAAGAGGAGCAGGAGGGCTGATATGAGACCATCAAGGGCAGTGGCTAGTGGGTTTCTCTCAATATCTAAGGAACACAATGCCACTACAAGTGGAGCTGAAAGCAACAAGCATAGGCCTTAACATCGCTTGGAACAAGGGACATCAACACATAATACTAGAGTCGGATTCTATCAATGTAGTCAAACCACTATGATGACAGGAAATTCACTCCCCATTTTTATATGCAAAGATCACACTTTTTCATGAAATTATGCATCATTTACATATATTGCCAACACATTTTTTACAACCTTTGCATCATTTCAAATTCCCTGGGCATAAATACACATTTTCACCATATTGACCCTTTTTAATAAAGATTTGAATAATTTATGCTTGATTTCTTCTGCAGGAATTTATCCAAGGTCAAATGACATGTGTGCTGGAAACTGGACCCGGGGTACCTGCGTCGGAAACTAGACCTGGGGGTACCTGTGCGCCACTAGAAGACAAATATGAAACAGAATCTGCAGATTCCTCTGCCAGCTCTTGTGGTCCAAAAAAAAGGAAGGTTCCTTGGCAGCTTCCAAGGAATATTGACAGATGATTGAAAAAGGAAGAGGATTAAAGGAAAAAAAGAAGAAGGAGAAGGGGTTCTCATTTCCGAAAGGGATGAAGCCACCATTGCTGAGAAAAGAAGAGAACCAGAGCTGAAGAAGAAGGTCTTCCATGCTGAGATTTGGAGAGTATCATTGGTTTAAGTTTTGTGATTCTTACTTGTATTAATCTCCAATGATGAACTCTTGTATTATCATGTTTATGATGCGTTTGATGGTTGTTAGAGGCTAGACACTTAGGTCTGAACATGGGATGATTTGATAATATATACTTGCTGTATGAAATTATCTTTTAATGCATTTGAGTTTTCATTCGACTTTCTAATCTTTTCTTTTGTTATGTGCTATGTACACGTGCTGATTTTTATGCTGTAAATCGTAAGCTATTAATTCCATGGAGGTTGAGATCCGAGAGGCTCAACCCATTCTATTTGGGAACATATAGTTTGTAGTTCTTATTATTGATGTTTTGCACATTTTGCAATCGAGTGGCGTGAGCTATTTGTTGTTTCATCCATGGTGGAAGGTTGGGATCCGAGAGGCTCAACCCATTCCATTTGGGAACATATAGTTTGTAGTTCTCACCATTGATGTTTTGCAAATTTGAATTCGAATGTCATGAACTATTTGTTATTTCTCCTATGATGGAAGGTTGGGATTCGATAAGCTTAATCTTCTCTATCGAGGTAGAGTAGCAGTTACTTATTATCTTTATATATCACATCTATAAGGGATCGGGATCCGAGAGGCTTGATCCCTTTGTCTAAGATATTTGTGGGGGATCCAAGAGGCTCCTATGGATATCTAGGGGAGACTGGAGAGAGGTTATCCATGACATTCGAGAGAGTTATATGAGAAACTTCTTGGGATTTAAGTTCAAGCCTTGACTGCGAGAGTAACTAGTGTAGGATGTAGATGGCACCAAGAGGGGGGGGTGAATTGGTGTATTAAAACTTTTTACTCTTTTCTTAATCTAGATGTGTTATGA
>LTAE01004841.1:0-30636 GCA_001647135.1 Pontederia paniculata | reverse complement strand
TGAGACATATGAACAAACACCTAGCATGCACACTCCTAAATGTCATCCTCTCATCTCCAATACTAAGAACATGTGTTATTATACATCCAAATCAATAGGATGAGTAGAGAGTGAGGGATTGAATCCCCTTTACATACCTTGGCAAGAATCTCTAAGTCCTAGTTGCTCTTCTTCTTCCCTAACCTCTTCTTCCTTTTTGGTGGTGATTCCTTCCTCTTCTCAAGCTTGGTGAAGCTCTAGCCCTTTCTTCTTCTTCTCCTTGTCCCTCTTGTGTCTCTTGAGCTTCTAGTCCACCTTCAATCCCTCCTTGAGCTGAGAATGGTGGGAGCTCTTATCAAACCCTAGTTTTGGAGTGCCATGGGGAGAGGGAGAGAAGAGAGAGAGTGTGAGAGTGGAAAAGAGGGTAAAAATTCTGGTTCTACACCTTTTATACTTAGGGATTAGATGGGATATGGTCTATTTAGACTAGTGGACTGTTGTAAATAAGTGGGCTTGGGCTATGCAGAAATTTGAGGTTTTACAACATAATTGCAGAAAAGTCGGCTAACTTTGACGGCTTAAATGAACCACATTAAACATCTTATAACTTATATCACGGGACTTAAGCTGCATCACTGATTTTTCATCCCGTAAAATATTATATAACAATGAACATTAAAAACTGTCTTTTATTCTTTAAAGAATTTCTTTTTTTTTCAAAGTAAACATTATCTTTTATAGAAATATGGATCATATTGTTATTATATATCTTAAACTCAATGTTATATTAACTATAGATAACTTAATTGACCGAACTAATTGAATAGTCGATTTAATTGACGACTCAATCAAACTAATAGTTCGTCATTTTTAAGGATCCATGATTTTATCAAAAGAATTAACATAATCTTTATCCGTAATCTTTTTTTTTTGTATTACAGTGAAATTATTATATTATAATCTAATAAAGTGAGGATAACGGCACATTTTTTGGCGCGCGGTCCAAAAAAAGTTATTTTTAAAATTTTAAATAGAGTTTAAATGTTTATAAGAGAAAATGTCTAATCCGACTAACTTACCTAATATATTATTTTATTTCACTCTAGATTTTTTCCCATTTTTATCACTTTTTCATAATATTCACATATTCTCATTGTTTTTTATTATAATATAAACAATATATTTTTTTCAGTTAGCTTGATCCTTCAGTTTTTTTTATGATAAAATGATATTAAAATAAGTTTTACTCTAATATGATTTTAAAAATAATAAATAAACTACTTGTTATTAAGGAAAAAAAATAGAGGCATTTGATGACGTTAGATAAATGTTGTCTTATATTTTTATATTTTAAGTAATTAGATTTAATATTGATGATTTAAATTGAATTTTATTTAACTCGTGGATCTTAGATTGATTATCATTAATTTAAAAAAAAATTAATAATTCAAAATCTAGGAACTAATACTACACCTCCATTAGGATGAACTATACAAAATATATCATTATAGTCCAACCATTTTTTTTAATTAAATTTACTAATAAAATTGTTGTGATTAACAAAAACATATTTCATATATAACATATTAAATACATTCTTCATGTGAGTTATGTTTTCTTCGGGTGAAACGATATAATTTTGTTTGTTCAATAAAGATCTAAAATAATGGTTTATTTAATAGAGTTCTAAAAAAGTAATATTTATTAGTTTAAAATCAATACAGTTCGAAGTTTAAGATTGATAAATAATTGATTTAAGTTGTTCTTCTTTATCTAATCAAAAGTAGCCATTTTTCTTTTTATATTTTTTATTATTATAATAGAACGACATTTATATTTTTTCGATAGGGGTATAAAATAATTTTACTTAGTTTAAAATTGGGAAAAAATGTATTATCGTTCTTCTCTTTCTTTTCCAGTATAATCTGAATTATTTTATATCTGTATTTAATTAGTTGAAGCTATTTTATTTATTAAAAATGTATTGTTAGAATAAAATGTATATTTGTTTATTCGATAGAGATCTTTATTTTAAAAGCAGCCAAAAATATTTTCTTCTATTTCGTTCCCTATATTTCTTAATATTTTCTATTTATATCTAGTAAGCTCAATGCATTTTAATTATATTCAAAATATATTATTAGAATAAAATGATATATTTCTCATTTCTAAAATAAACATAAAATAAATAAAATTTAATCTGTATATGGATCTGAATTATTTTCTACCGTACATTTAATTAGTCATGTTAGAACAAAATGAAATTTTTTATCAATAGAGAACTAAAATAATAATATTAATTATTTTAGCATCAATATTTTTTTCCTCTTTCCTTTCTTGTATATCTGAGTTATTTTTTTTATTCATGGTTGTGTTTAGTTTGATGTAATTTGTGATAATTAAAATTTTAATTGCCATAAATATGAATCTCGTATTTACTTTGATTAAATATAACTACATCAAGTAATTGTATTTATTGCATAGGAAGTTGTGCCGAAAATATAATTACATGTAAGTGCATTTACATTCAAAAAAAGAAAATAAAAAAATAAAAATTAAATAATAATTTTAATTTTCACTTATATTTTACTTATTTATTTATTAATATATAATAATATTTTATTTTAATTAAATACTTATATCAAATTTTTAACTTCAACCAAATAACATAATTCATTTTTTCGTAATCTTATTTATATCTATACAAAAATAGAAAAAATAACTCATGTAAATACAAATCATATCAAAATTTTGAACTACAATCATTTACATTTCGAAATTATAATTACGCCAAATCAAACTATCACTATATCTTCTTATGTTCAATATATTCTAATTTTATTTAAAATCTGTGTTGACTTATAGATTATTAATGATACCAAAATTAAAAAAAAATTAAAATAGCCCAATAAAATAAAATAAATATGATCAGCAATAACACCCAACATCTCCGTTCCGTTGAAACCGCGAAAGAGTTCGAGGGCATTTTGGTCACTAGAAAATATTGTTATATAGGAAGTGCGACGCGCTCATCGTCCACCACCACCACCACCACCACCTCCACGGCATCACCATCACGGCCACCGCGAATAAAAGGTACTCTTCCGACTCAACACGCCATCGAGGCGGACGACGCCGACCCGTTCCCCTTCTTCCTCCGGCGAGATTTCTAGGGTTTTCTTGGAGTACTTCTCCGATCCCCTTCCAATTCGCGTCGACCGGTCGGGCGATCTCGAGGTCGTGAGGCCCCGGGGAATCGAATCCACGAGGGTTTCCCGCTGCCTCCTTTTGGAATTCTTCGGGAGCTCCGGGCGACCATGAAGCCTATGGAGACGCTGCAGGATCTGATCGATGAGGCGAAGTCTCGGACGGTCTGTTGGGCAATCTGCATCTTTGCAATCTCCTACTTCTTGACGCGTAAGTTGGGCTCCTTTTTGTGCTTGAATTCGGTACGTCGAAATAGTTGTAGAGTATGTTTGCAGGAGTTACGGTGGAAAAGCTCGTTGTTCTTGCTTTAGATTGTGTTATCGTGCTCAGATAACCTGATTTTAGAACATGTCAAATGGAACGAATGAATTATACTAGCGGAGACAGTGAAAATTTGCGTCTTGATGAGAGGATCGTGTAATAATTGGGCGGATGTCCAAATATTTTGTGCTGTCAGATTGTTCTGCACCATGGAGTTGTGGCGGGGAATTGCTATTGGACTGTAATGAAAACAATATTCTTTTGACTATGCGACTTCACAATAAATTGCATGGAAGAAGATGGGCGTCAGTATATGAGATTGGAAATCAGAATATACGTATGCACTAAGGCTGGGCATATATCACATGCTTAGGAGTGAAGAGACAAAGATTAATTCCACTAGGGCATCAGTTTCTTAGTTTATGCGATCCACACGGTGTGGATAACAAGCAGTACATAATAGAAAACCATGTCTTATTAAATTGATATTTCTTAGGGAGAAATGGATGACTGTCCATCCCAGAAAAGGATTACTGTCATCGTGACAATAAACCATGTTTTTTAGTGTAAAGGTATATCATAATGGTTTCATGTGCTTAATGTTATAAAATGCATCTCCTCTCACTTTCGTATCAAGGATGTCATCATACACACACTACTTTCTGGATTTTTGAATGGTAACCCTCCCCTTGATAAAGGCGACTCCAAATGGCCCTCAAGAATCAAAATATCATTGCTCTCTGAATCTCCAATGGGTAGAGGCATGTCTGAATCACTTCCCCCTCTGAAAGATTGCCAAAATATAGTGTCCGAGCTCATGCCAAGTACATTGTCTCGGACCTCTGACCACACCACTCGAGCTACAATACATATGAAGAAGAAATGATAAATGTTCTCAACAATAACATTTCAGGGTGCACAGATGACATCTGCAGCTGGTGGCCACCTCATCCAATAAGGTTGGGTGTGAATCCACATAAATACATGAATCCTCAATGGTACCATAACCTGCCATATCAACCTGCAGTCCACTCTCAACCAAATTGTCTGATCCCACCTGATATATTCTTTCCTTTAAGGCCACCTGATATATTCCATTAAGTATAATTCTCTCATGCTGTGCCAAGGCCTACACTAAAGATTTTATGTGTAGTAAGCCAGTGATTGAGGTTTGTTCTTATGGATAGTTATCTTGATTTCTTCAGGAAGGATGGCTGCTCTGAATAGGTTGTTTTTTAAATAATTTTTTAAGAAGGAAATAAAGGGGTATATAAGTTTCACATGTGAGAATTGAAGTCGAGACCTCTTAGTCCATGAGTCAGAGGGGTCTACCACTACATCACACTCTTGTTCTCCTTTGGTTAGATACTCATCGACATGAAAGTGATGACTATTTTTTCATGAGCAGTGTCCATCAAAAGTTTTAAGGTTTTTTTTTCTCATAAATGTTGAACTTTTATTTCAGTTTTACATACATAATGGAAGATCTTTGTTCGTCTTTTCCATTTCTTTTGTTTCTTCTCATGTAGGGGTTCTTTTTCTACTTCATGTTCACTATGTTTTTCATTTGATTTTTCCAGATACTAGTAAATCAATGTGGGTAAATATACCCATATCAGCTCTGATACTCGTTGGTTTCCGCTATCTTTCTTATGAGGTTGAACTTCGCTGGAGGGTGCGACCAGTCCCTAAACCAACATATTTATTGCATTTGGAAAAGAAGCAATTATCTGTTGACGATTCTCGTCTTTCAAATGTGGTTTCTTCATCAAAATGGAGGAGGAAAATTGATTCGCCTACTGTGGAGGCTGCTATAGAAGGATTCATTGACAAAATTTTGCAGGATTTTGTTGTTGATCTTTGGTATTCGTCAATAACTCCTGACAAAGAAGCTCCAGAGCTAATACACAGTTTGATACTTGATGTGCTTGGTGAAGTCTCAGGAAGGGTGAGAGAGATAAATCTTGTCGACTTGCTAACAAGGTGTTTCTAAATTACTTTCGAAAGTCATCAACAAGATTTTAAATTAATGGTTGTCATAGTACATTTGCTAATGTTATGAAGTTCCTTCTGTCTCAGAAATCTAGTCGACTTAGTCGGAAACCAGCTGGATCTTTTCAGGAAAAACCAATCTGAAATTGGTGTGGAGGTTATGGGAACTTTGTCTTTTGAGGAAAGAGATGAAAGGCTGAAACACCATCTAATTGCTTCAAAGGAACTTCACCCTGCTTTGTTTTCGCCTGAGAGTGAACAAAAGGTATGAGGTACCTTTGCAATTTTTATTATCTTATGTATTATTGCATATTTGTGTCTCTTGTAACACTTGGTTTAATTACTGATTCTTAGATACTACAACGCATCATCGGAGGAGTTCTGGCTCTTGTACTGAAACCACGTGATGCTCAATGTCCTCTAGTTCGATGTTTTAGCCGAGAGCTATTATCCTCCTTGGTAATGCAACCTGTGATGAATTTCGCAAGTCCTTGGTATGCATAACTAGTTCAGCATCTTATCTTTTATTTCTTTCATGTGGGATGAATATTTCTTTCATTTAGAAGAAAACATACTAGTAAGGAATTTTGGTTTGAAAATTAGCTTTAAGATTTTCTTTTGGTAGTTGCAATGCTTTTCACTACTTTCCAAAAAAAAATATAAGAAAGAAATTCTTGAGAGGTGCTTTTACTCTTCACATTTTTGTGTCTGAAACTGGAACTTTGTAGATGACAGTATAATATTCTTTATCTGTTCGGAGATAGTACCTGGAGGCAATGTATATATTTATAAATCAGGATTGCATATTCTTTTGTGTGTGAACTAGGTTTGCAGTGAGGAAACATTATCATAATTATTATTAGTTTTTACCTCTAAAAAAATACTTCTCAAATTTCTTTTATCTCCCAATCACTTTACACTTCAAATGAAGATTTCTAACTCTGTGGTTTTTTTAGGTACATCAATGAGCTAATTGAATACATGTTTCTCGACAAAAGCATGGAGGCAAACACTGATAAGTCGAATAATTCAACTAACCTTTCATGTGGTCATACTAATTCTGACCATAGTATTCAGAGTGATGATGTTGAGAGACAAACTTCTGCTTTAAATGCTACCCAATTAGCACTAGTTAGAAGTGATAATGGAAAATCAGTGGATGATCCTGAGCATGATCACCAAAAGAAACTACAAAAGGATTATGTGCCTAAGCAAGCTGACTGGGCTATGGTTCTGGATGCTGCAACAAAAAGAAGATCTCAAGTTCTTGAACCTGAAAATCTGGAGAACATGTGGACAAAAGGAAGAAACTACCAGAAGAAGACTGCCAAACTTATAAAGGCTGGTGCTTTATCAACTCCTGTAAATACGATTCCCATTAGTGGCAATAATGCTGGCCACACAGGAAGCACAGTAAAGGAGTTAGTGACTGACATGAGTGAAACTATTAAAGGTATGGATGAGAAGTACATGGTTCACTTAATGCAGGGATCGGGAAATAATGAACAGAAGATTCCGCTTAATATGTTGAAGACACAGAATAAAGGGACACATCATCACGATGAAAAAGGTGAAGAAAATGCTAGGACACCTTCTAGGCATGGCGAGGTTCAGATAAACCAATCTGGTAGCATTTCTGAGCTAGATACTACATTTACGGAAAGAAGTTGTGATCCCTCTGGTTCCAAGGCGGATTATGACCCAAACCATAACAAATATGAGGAAGAGCAGAGCTCTGAAGTAGTTTCTCATAGTCAAGAAACCTTGCATGTTCCGAAGGTTAAGTGCCGAGTAAGTGTTTCTTACTGCAACTCTCAGTATTATTCATTAATTTAGCAATATGTTTTATTTTTTCAGTTGATATTTACAATTTCTTTTATGAAAGAAGCTACAAAATTGCTTGCTTGAGTAATTGTTTTTGGTATGGATTTCTTGAGTATAGTTCAACCTTGTGGTGGTGCTAGTGGCCTATATTTATAAATCAGCCATGGCACAATGGTTACCTTGTAAGAATGACATCTGGGAGGTACAGGTTTCAGATTACGAGCAGCCTCTTTGACAAAACAGCTAAATGCTTAGTGCATGGGGTTTTACCTTTTATATGTACTGCTCTATGTGATTTCTGTTTAGCTAACCTACATGCTCCAGATTTATTTTAGTCTTTCTCTTTTTTGAGAGGCATGTTAGTCTCGGGATGACCAGTTTCATTGTTACACTATCATCGATGTATACTGCACCTAAAAATATTGCCACTTTTCTTTCAATGCCTGCCATCTTTTAGGAGAATTTTAGTCTGGTTTTCTGGGAGCTTGAAACGTTCATATAGTGTAGAATCTCTAAACTTTCTGTTAGGATGACCAGTGTCAACAAATCTGTTACACTATCCTCGATGTTTTTTTAAGAGGTATCCTCTGCATTTTGCAACTAAAAAATAAATGTTGCGACTTTTCTTTCAATGAACTTAGGAACACTGCATTGGCACCTCTTGCCAATTTTGTGAGAAAAGATTTGGCAATAACAAACAATGATTTGGCAGTACAAACAAATCAAACATTCAATGGTTTTGTCCATTTATTTCTTGTTGTGCTAACCTTGGGTTCCAAAAGTTTAATGGACCATGACTAATCTAGTTCAAGTCGAGAGTGTTAAAGGTAAATTTCTCCCGAATGGTGGTGTTTCCAGGGTCCAATCACTCCGACCTCTTACTGGGTTCCAGGCTGCTTCCACTTGAACCAACCTTCCATTGGTTTTTGTCCTTTCACTTAGTGTAGCATGTTAGTTTATGTTCTATGCTTCGATCTAAGTATCCAACATATCTTATAATGCATATTCTTGAAAAAAATATTATAATTGATATTTTCACTTAAATTTCTGCAATCAAGTCTTTAAACCACACAATTGTCCTTTTTGTTACATCAGCATACTAGCAGTACGATGACTTTGTGTGAAGTGATATGGACTGGATGAAAGTGGTATTGAGAAGGGGGTGCCACCAGCCAGCTTACTGGGTATGAAGGAAAAAGTAACTACTGGCTTGGCAAAAATCCTCCTGAATTAAACAGGACTTTCCCTAGTTAGGTTTTGGGAGGTTTTCCCTATGAATTTCCTCTTTGATCCTTGTCTTGAGTTGTCTTTTCTTGTGCTACTATCATCAGAAGTACTTCCATTTCCTATATTTACTGAATATCTACAAGCACAAAGTCACTTAGTATTAAATGCTTCCATAGGTGATTGGAGCGTATTTTGAAAAGCTTGGATCAAAATCTTTTGCAGTTTATTCCATTGCTGTAACAGATGCAGAGAATAAGACTTGGTTCGTCAAAAGAAGGTATGTCCTTTTTAAGGATAAATTTTTGAAATGGTCATCCAACTTTACCCTTTGTATCAATACGATCAAAACTTTAATTTCTAACAGCACGGTCATCCAACTTATGAAATCTTTCAGCCGGTCATTGTGACCAGCTATCGTTAGTTTCCCACTTTACGTCCATACGTGGATGTCACACGCGCATCTCTTTCACATCCACATCAACACTACATATTATAATATTATTTTCTCTCTCCTAGATGGCAAAAATAAATTAATGAAATATTAATTAAAATTATAAAAAAAATGGGTGGCAACTCTTTTTCCCAGGGGCGGTCCTCCTTTGTTGGTGGTGAGGGGGGCCTCTGCACCCTCTCTCCCTCACTGGATCTGTGGTGAGGGAGAGTTAGGAGGCTGGCAGTCCCCTCCTCTCCTTAGTACAAAAGAGAGAGGAGGGGGTTGGCGGCCCCCCAAATCCTCGTCGCAGATCTGTTGTGGGAGAAAGGGGCAGCTGCCCCCCTCTCTCCCTCATGCAGGGGACAAAAAGAGGGGGAGGGGGGCTCTCTCCCTTACAGTGAGGGAGAGAGAGGGAGGCCGGGTCCACCTTCCCTTCTATCCTCCAGCTGTCAGAGGAGAGAGGGGAGGGGGCGGTGGCCCCCACCACTTGCAAGGGTGGGTGCCCTTTTAAACCGGCATTGCCGCCCCTTTTTTTTAATTTTTATTATTAATTAATATTTATTGAGTTGTTTTTGCTTGTAGGAGAGAGAAAATAATATTATAATATTCAACGTGGAATAGAGAGAGAACCTAAATATCAGGAAACCGGCGATAATAGGTCAAAATGATCATTGCTGAAAGAGTTGATATTTATAAGTTTGATAACCGTGTAATTACAAACTAAAGTTTAGTGACCATATTGATAACGGGTTAAAGTTGGATGACCGTTTGGGAAATTTACTCATTTTTTCTGCAAATGTTTTTATTTTCAGGGTTTCAATGTATTTATTCAATATTCTTTATTTTCTTCTGCACATGTTAGTTTATGCATATCTTGTAGTCTTTGGTACTCATCTTGAAGGCTTGTTTATATAGATGTTTTTGTTGTTGGGGTTAAAGATTGCCACATATATGGAGCAGCATAGATTTTAATATTAGTGATTGAGATATAATCAAATATTTTAGTTAAGATATGATTTAACATTGTGTGTTATTTCCCTCTCGAAAAAAAAATCATTTCATGTTATATCTCAATCATTGATATTGAAATCCATAATGCTCCACATGTGTGGAGCAAAGAATTGCCCCACATATTCTTTATTCCCTTTATTGTTTGAAGAGTCCATGCTGAAATTTACCTTGTGTATTGGACAAACAATAAGAGTTTTTTTTTATATATTTCTGAAATTAGAATTTTCTTCTTATAGTTAGGGATTTATTATGATACATTTCAAATTTAAGTGCTTATATTCACTCAATTACCCATTAATTGAGGGGTTTTCCATAAGTTCAAGAATTTTCAATTTGTGGAAGAAGTAAGTTTCTGGAATAGATGTTATACACATTACCTTCTTTCCATGTTAATTTCTTTCTTCGAGTGCAGATATCGGAACTTTGAGCGGTTGCACCGCCATCTAAAGGATATACCCAATTATTCATTGCATTTGCCGCCCAAAAGGTTTCTTTCATCCAGCATTGATGATTATTTTGTGCATCAGCGGTGTATTCTTCTTGATAAATATTTACAGGTATTTCCTGATACTTGTCATGCAATACTCTTTATTTGAGAACTGATTCATATAGCTGACATTTTCCTGATTCCTCTGAAGGAACTTCTATCAATTGCCAACATTGCCGAACAACATGAAGTTTGGGACTTCCTAAGTGAGTCATCCAAGGTATAAATATTTATACCTCAAAAGTTTGTCTTATTGTATATATCTAATTTTCTTAGAGCTATATCACCTTTTGAGTTATTGATTTTTTTTATATTCTTTCCTGAAGAGCTACTCTTTTGGAAAATCAACATCAGTGATGAAGACATTGGCAGGTGTGTGAACATCTTTCTTGTTTATATTGGTTTACTAGTTTCGATATTCAAGAATTTAGTGTCCTTTACTAGATTAGGAGTTCAAACAGCAGTGATGGAATAAACTTATGCAGGTAAATGTGAGGTAGATGTAAAAAGTTGACAACACCTCATTGGCAAAGTGATGCTTCAGTATTTTCATGTAGTTACTTTTAAGTTTGAATGTACTTCTAGTTCAACTAGTATTTGTGTTGGAAACTGTTTTTTTTTCAACTGATCATCCATAGTAATTGGCAACACATTTTAGCTTCGAGGTTTCTATTCTTCTGCTTGATTGATCTAAATTGGCTATTATCGTCGCAGTCAATGTAGATGACGCAATGGATGATATAGTTCGCCAGTTCAAAGGGGTTTCGGATGGTCTTCGGCGTAAAGTTGTTGGCCCATCAACATCTAACTCAAGTACTTCCCTTGCAACTGAAAAGGGTTTGGCAATATCCTGGAATGAAGAGGAGTTACGTAACCAGATTTCAGCATTACGTGAAATGGAATCTTCACACAGTTTATCTGATGAGGAAGTCCATGATGATGATTCATCTACTGTTGTAAAGAATGGATGGCACTCAGATAATGAATTGAATTCTAAAAGTTTTCCACCTCGTATTGTGAATCACAATGAGAAAACTTTAAGTCTGGAATTTCATAGGAGCTCACATTCAGAGAGAAATGATAGAATTGATCTGGATGCTTCAAAATCACCAGTAGTCACTGATTTTCAGGATCCAGTTGGAATGCCTCCCGAGGTACCTCTTAACTTACTCTTTATTTTCTTTCATTTTTATTGTTATTGTTTCTAGAATTTATACAAGTTATATCACTTTCATTTAATACTTTTAACGAAATTGTTATAATAACTTCTTACCTTTTATAGTAATGATTCTTGATTGTTGAAGACTTAGATGGGAATGGTTGACTAAGCAGGTACTCTGTGGTGTCAAATTTGGCTATGTCCACTTGCTTTGTTTGAGAACTCACCATTGTTTGCTTTGAGCAATATATGCTTAAATCTGGAATTTGGTGCAGTGTATCTTTTTCTTCCAGTACTTCAGTCTAGTATGGTCATTTTGGTTCTATCAGAACCAATTTCCTGAGTTTTTTGGTAGAAAAAAAGTTAAAATGCAATTATTATGCAAGTTTAACACTACCAATTTATATTCCTGTAATGTCTAGATGCTTGATGAAGTGTGGTGATGTGTCCTTGTATTAAAGCACACCCAGCTTGTTTCACAAGTTGTGAAATATGTTTACACAAACAGTTTTGTTTGGGCGTAAAGTTCTAAGGTCAGACAAACAAATTCAATCAGCAAATTTTAGAAATATTTTTTTTCCTAAACACATAACGTCGGCTGCAAATATACAACCTTTATTGTAGTATATTAGGGTCGAATCGACAGGGAAATCGAAATTCGTCCACTTAACTAACTCTACTCTCTCTAAAATCAAATCAATGAAAGATAATATTGGTTTCAAGTGTAATAGAAAGAAACAATGCTAAAAACTGAAACTCAATGTTGTCTTTTGGGTTTTCGAGATTTTTGCAAAACAGAAACAAATAAAATGCAGAAAGGTGAAGAAACAAATTACTCAATAGGGAATGAATGCCGGAATATATGATACACCTTCGAACTCATTCTTGCTACCAAATCAGTAAATCCCTATGAAGAATAGTTAGGAGTCAATCAATAATAGGCCAATCTACTCTCACTGATCAGCATCTCAACCCAACTGTTCTCGTAAAGATTAAAGATAAGACATAACACTGATTCTTAGAGATCACCTCAGACGATTTTCAAAGTCTGGATGATCTCTGCCTGTTTTTGCTCAATAACCAACTGACAGTAACTTCTCAGCTACCCCCAGAATCCAAACCAGGTAAAATGCAGCTTCTAAGACAACTGCCCACCAGGTATAAATCAGGTATTAGTCTTTTAGGTTCTATTCCCCCCTTGGTTAATAGTAATATCCAACAATATGACTGTCTTCTCATATTGAGATTGCAACGAGAACTACACACCAAAGTAAGAAAATTGAAAATCAGATAGCATCACTTATAGCACAAACAAAATGCATTCGGATAACAAGAACGAGTTCTGCAACATTCTTCGTTTTGGCTGACAGATTCAACCTCTGATATCCATACAAAACAATCATATAAAGGAGTTCATCTCCATTACAGACATCTCAAAAACACAAAAATCAGAATGTTCAATCCTCCCAATTTTCGTATCCTTCACAGCATAAAAGCAAGGAAAATAACAGTCTCCAGCTCAGGATCTCTCTTGTTCTCTGCTCGAAAACCTGATGAGAGTGCCGCCTCCTTCTCAGCAATGAATATCCTTCATGGTGATTATCTCCTCTCTTTTATACTCCCTAGGGTCCCCTCTTCTCTTGACGTGTGTCCTCCCTCTCTTGCCAGGAATCATCGACAATATGGCAGGATGAATCTTCTACGTTAATTGTCACTCTGTCTTCTGAAATTTGTCTGGAATTGAGTCCTGCAGGGTGTGAAAATCTTCCTTCACATCTACTATCATCTTCAAAAGAGAGCCCGAGTGTGAACTTTTCGTCATCGGCCTACCATCAGCTCCTAAAATGTCTGAGTGTGAAGTTCTTCTTCCCAGGTTCCTGCAGCGGAACAAGTGCAAAATTCAGAGAAATCTTACTCAAACAAGCTTTGGGTGTGAAAAGCTATATATATATATATATATATATATATATATATATAGGGAATTCACAAAACATGTAGAACCATAAAAAAAAATAAGATTGTGCAATATGGGAGATTAAACTTGTGATCAAAGCATAATTTCACATGCAGAAATATATACCAAATTCCTCGTCATCAATGCTCTTGCTTAGCAAAATTGCTTGTATGGGAGTTAAAAACAGACTTCCAGATATTATTGCATTAGTGCTTATCTTTGATGCCCAATTAGTATTTTTACTGTTACTGATTTTTCTTAAATATTGGTGGTATAAGTAATTAGTGATAAAATAGTGTTTTCCTTTTTTCTTTGATCTGTTTACCTTTGAAATAGAAGAACTTTTTCTTATTGAGCTGGTGTCAAAGATAATTGGCTAGTCTATGTGAACACAGTCATCATTTGCAGATATGGTTGTAAATGGATTGCACTTATTGTAAACCCTTTTCATTAGAATGTCTTTCCAGTTGTAACGGAGAGATAATCTTTTTTATATGTTTCTGGTTTAATCAGGTTTCTTTTTCTATATGAAGAATGAAAGCTCTAAAGAGAGTTGGGCTCTGAAAAGTTTTTTAGTTAGGATAAATGCTTATGTTCAACTGACATAAAATCCCTCTAAAAGAGCTCATAAAGTTATTTGCTGGAATATTTTATGTAAAGAATTTTAATTTCATGTACCAAGGTCAATAGGCTTTTCTCTTACAAGATCATTACTTGAGACATAATAAAATTGGACTATGATGAACACTTTTGTCTGTATTTTTTAGGAAGGGTCCTTGGTGTTTATCTAAAGATACAAAGTTGTAAGAGTTAATAATATGCTTTTTCAGAAAAAAAAGATTTAATAATATGAACTGCCTCATAGCTCTACGTGGAGAATATCATACATCACGCAAGCCTCATTGCTGAGGAATGGAGGGCGCATATATAAATGAATTGCTCTGTCAGGTGTCCCGATGTTATCTTTCATTTTTCGCAATTGTGTATGAAATGACTCTATTTTACTTAAACTAAATGAAAGCTGGATGACTACCACCTTGCTAGTCATCCTTCTCCCTTTCGAAAAGAAAAAGGATAATGAACAGCCTTTTGTGGCTGATGAAATTGTAAAAAAAGAATCTGGCAGACCTTGGTTTCTAGATTTCCAGTTACATATATAACTGGGTAGTTTGATGGCCATTTATAATCAATATGCTAACAAATTCAAAGCATTAATATCCTTGGTTTCTGTTTTTTAATCATGAAGGTTTATTTATCCTATGTATCCTTATTTTCTGAAAGGGAATCCTATGTATCCTTATGGTTTCCTTTTCTTTTTGTATATTTCAGTGGACACCACCAAATGTAAGTGTGCCATTGTTGAATCTTGTGGATAAAGTATTTCAACTGAATCGGCGAGGTTGGCTAAGGTGAGTTGGTTTATTTTTAGAACTATTGTGTTTCTTTAACTAATAAAGGATGCAACTGAAAACGGAAAATGCTTGCTTGATGTCCTTGCAGAAGACAAGTATATTGGATGTCAAAGCAGGTGTTGCAATTAATGATGGAAGATGCAATTGATGATTGGATTTTAAGGCAAATCCATTTGTTACGAAGGGATGATATTATTGCTCAAGGCATCCTCTGGGTTCAAGATGTAAGTAGAGATTTGATTTCTTAGTAGTCATTCTTATTGATGGGTCCCAAAAAATGAGCCTGTCCTGACAAAAAGATGTAATGTAACCCTCGAAGAAAATAAAAACTGGAGGGGGTAAAATGAAATAGTGCATAATGGATCACTAACCTATGATATGTCAATAATTCAACAGTAAGTTGAGAGTAGAAATACAGTCATGCTTGATTCAATTTCACTGAACATAGTTCTGTATTTACAAGCTGTGGGATAGACCTTGAGGGATTTTGGCCGAGTATGAAACCTATCTGCTAGTTGAGAAAATATCCTAAAGTCCAATTTCCCATCAACATGAAGGACAGCAAGATGATCAGTTAGACTATAACTTTATCACTTGGCAACTAATAAGTGTTGACTCATAAATCTAAAACTACCAAACAGTGATCATGCTGTCATAATTTAGTGACTATAGCAATGATTTAGTGGTTACTGTTACATTTTTCTAAAATGGGCTACTGTTACATTTTAATTTTGTTTTAATATCTATAATATTGGTTTATGAAAAAAATCCTTTAATTGTATTGCTTGAACCTTCTTGTCATCAAGAACATGGAAGTAGAAATAATGAAATTCCAATTGTTAGACTTCGGTTCTTATTTGAGAATTTCCAGGGTGCACAATTAAAGGTCTGCATGTTTTATATGGAGATATCTAGAACCTATGAAGTTGCTCCATTTTCATGTGTTCAAGCATATACTATGTTTTGCTTCTCCTTAAGCACTTTTTGCACAATCAAGCAGGTTTTATGGCCTAATGGCAAATTCTTTAAAGAGTTAGAGAGCAGTCAAGGGAAAAAGGACGACAGCATGTCAAGCCAGAAACCATCTCAAAGTACAAATCGGGTGAATGTTGACAATGTCCATGGAACAAATTCCTTTGAGATGCAGCTTGAGGCAGCTCGCAGGGCAAGTGCTGTTAAGAAATTGATACTTGGTGAGTTTATGCCAACTAAATTCTCTGGATTGTTTGATTCACTAGAGTTTCTCATTTAGTTTTGGCTATCTGTTTCTTTAAGCATATTAAACCTTTCCTAGAAGTAAACTTTGAAATGCTTTTGCATGTAATTTACCAAACTGAATTATTACCCTTTCATCCTCTAAATGAGATCTAGCTTCCTTTTTTTACTCGATAAAGTTGGACATGGCATGGCTATAAGTTACGTGACTGTTATAAATACTTTTATTGGTAAAGAAATAAATGTCTCATATTTTTTGTTCTATTTGAAGTATCAGAAGGGGAAAATCATGTCCGTTCCTCAACTCTAAGCAAGTTCTTTCATCCATCAAGTGTTTCATAATTAAAAACAAAACTAATGCACACAATGATTATATGTTCAAATGGAAGCATCGTTATATAGAAAATGTTTTGGGTTTTGCAAGAGCTATGATATAGTGATTCCTTTAGGCTGTAATCTTTTATTTTACTTCTGCCAATTTGCTTTCTTGTATGAGTGATGTATATAATTTTATAAATCTGCATAACTGGCTGCCATTCTTTCCTCTCTTAAGAGAAAAAAAGAAAGTTATTTACTTACGATGAGTTGTACATGAGGATTCTTCTGAACTGGATAGTGAAAATATATAGCACTTTATGCAATATAAGATTTGTTGTTTTGTTTAATATTAAGCTTCACTGAAGAAATGAATGCTGTTTCAGGTGGTGCTCCAACTACGTTAGTCAGTTTGATTGGACCTAGCCAATACAAGCGGTCAGCAAAAGACATCTATTACTTTCTCCAGGTAATTTCTTTTTGCCTACCTCCATGTTAAATAGCTGATATTATTGATATAATTTGTCCATTGTAACATCTTTTCACTATGTATCTGCAGTCTACAATATGTATTAAGCAGCTTGCATACAGTATGTTGGAACTGGTTCTTGTTTCCATCTTTCCTGAATTACGTGAACTGATGATAGATATTCATCAGAAGGCATGCTACCACCAGACCTCGTAAGGAGAATAAGATGACATATTTGATTATTTTCTACTCACGCCAAGTAGCCACAGAAACTTTTAGGTCCTTGAAGATAGTCTAATGCACCTAGATTGGCAGTGTCTTCTTTTTTTCCCGGTTGCAAGGCAATTTCTCTTTCTGTTTCCATCATTGGTGGACGTTTTTAGAAGGTCGCCGTTCTGATGAAGATAGAATTTGCATATTTATATACAAGTTGTACAGTTGCGCATACTGAGTTCCTGTAAATTTCCAACTGCTAGACATCTGAAGCTATTTATTCGAGTACAATGTGTATGTAGATAGAGCACTTGTTCCAGTTACAGGTTGTGGCAAACGACAGAGTGATGTAAACTCATTCTTTCAATTGATTTTTTGTATAGGTCTTAAATTCGTTCTAAATAGTCCTTTCATCAGGTCCTGAGTAATATATTTTCTTCTCCGATACTCTTTATTAAATTTACAGTTGACATTGTACTAGCTAACAATTGCTGGCATTGTTGATTTAAATTTGAGGTGTCACCTTTAACCCTTCACAAAATCGTCGCATAGTTTACTGCCCCTATGCCTTGCATTTGTTTATACTTTGTTATTTGAATGATGTTAGGCTTTTGTTCCCCTATGCGACTGAAAAATAGAAAAAAAAACTGTTCCCTGTTTATTTTCTGTAATGGTTTTAATTTATTTCTGTTATATGCCCTTTGAGTTGAGTAATACAATAGAGAAAAATGAAGGTGATCTTTGAGTTGAGTAATACAATAAAGAAAAATGTAGGCACCCAATGTGATGCATGATCTAGATCATTGATTTAAAAATCAATGATTCAAATTTTATTCAATTAAAAATTTGGATCATTAATTCAATAGAATTTGGATCATTGATTTTTAAATCAATGATTCAGATCATGCACCGCACTGAGTTATTAACCTCAACTCAATATACTATGTAGTACATATAAATGTTGCATTCTTGATTCGGATGCAATGGTCTACAGGTACATTGGTTATGTCTTTGGATTACAAATTTGGGTATTTAGAAGGATGACCTCTTTGACTAATTGATCTCTCGCCCAACATACTAATAGATGCTAAGTTTCTCTTCAACCTACAGAACTAATTAGCTACACTATAATTGATGAGAACATCTCATATTTTATTTTAATCATTAACATGATTAGAGTTTACTTCCTTTAAATATCGAATTAGTTTAGATTTTTTTTCTTGATCCGGGAGAAACCCAAAGTTTCTGTCAGGAAATGCGGTACGAGGGCAATTATCAAGGTTTCATGTTTCCTTTCATGTGTGTGTGTAGCTCATTTAAGTTCAGTCCATTAGAATTTAGAAGACCTCACCTTCGCGAATGTGTCATCCAAGTTGCCTCGATTTGGCAATTATAATCAAAATCCTTCCTTTGAATATAAAGCGGCTGCAATTAATTTTCGACATCTTCATAAGAAAACGGCGACCGACAGGTCACACGATGCGGCCTATTAATTGTTAAGAGCCTCCATTGAGGACGCCACTTATTGGTCCAAGCGGCGCAGTTAATGTGCCAGCTCTACCTTCATCAATCGCCACTAAACTGCTCCTATAAGTAATCGAAAATTAGGATAAAAACTAAAGTTTCTTTTAAATAGAGAAAAAAAGTAAGAGAGAGAAAATTTAATATCCATCTTAAATTTAACATTCAAAGATTGATGATGTAGGTAGTATGATGTTCCCTATTTAACTAGGGAGCACCTTCCTTGAACCCTTCTTTTTTTACCTCTCATAATTAGTCATAATTAGAGAAAAAAATAATAATTTTTAATTTGAACATAAATTCAGGATCTCTTATTCTTTTATTCTGATACTATGTGAAATTAGATATATTATTAATAAATTTAAAATTTTAAACTTATTTAACCATCATTTATTTCTTCTTAAATTTTCAAATATTTGGACTTCATCCATTACGCTTAATTTTTCATTATTGTATATTTATAATATATGCAATTACAATTTTTACCCTTACGTAAAAAAATAGGGAAAAAAAAACAAAATGAGGTCACGAAAGCCTCCCTTGTTGAATAAGGGCGCTCGGCATCGCCTTTATTTATTTTTCATGATTTTATAGAGTAAAAAGGTAATTTAATAAATGCAAAAATAAAAATAGAAAACGATCATTATTAGTGATTTGGGGTGAAGCCAAAATATTTGAAAAGTACATAGTTGTTAATATTAAGGTTTAGAGATTATTTAGGAAAATGTTAGTTTAAGAAAATTAAACATAAAAAAAAGTTCTAAAAACTAATATCGACTTTGAGTTTCGGAATACCCGAATTCAAAAATGAAGGATTTTAACATTCTAATAAAAAGATAGTGGCTTGTTGATTCACATAGTCCATTATTCAGAGAGACTACAAAAATAAATAAAAAATTATGATCCAATTAATAACTTTAATAATTGATTCAAATTATTAATTCTGTGGACCCTTTTAATCTGACACTTCCAGTTGTTTCAGCCAATTTTGATGCATGTGTCTACAATTGACAACTAGTCCACGTATTGGCTTCGACCACTGTTCCTTAATTAATTCGGGTCAGTCTCCGAATGAATCATGTCTGTCTGTCTGCATATATAAAGTGGGGATCAATTCAATCAAGTTTGGTTGACACAGATGATTACGGGTTTGTGTCCCGAGTTGAGAAATCGGGAGCTAGTAGCCCCGAGTTCGAGCTTCGGAACCGTCAAATTAGTCTGGATATAACTGATTTATCGTGCGCGCCCGAACACCGGATTAGTCGGATGCTAATAACTCTGGACACCAATGAGAGAAATCCAAAAAAAAAAAAAAGAGCGGGGATCAATCCATTAATTGATTCCAGCAGCAGGTTCAAAGTTTGGTTGCTGCTGTATGGTTCCTAGTTTCATTATTAGGTTCCATGCAGGGTGGTCTGATTGACCCTAATTAATTTTGCAAGAACTCTCGGTACGAATCAATTAATGTGTTTTCTACAAAAATTATCATTGTTCTTCTCTTTCTCTTTTATTGCTAATGCTACTTTTAGTATTATTTGTTTAATCCATATTTATTATTATCTTTATTGCTAGGATAATAGAAAAAAGTTATAGTTCTTTTTTTTCTTTATTAAATAAATACTTTTGAGATCTTGATGTATTGTTTTTTTTTGTAAAAATGTTAGATTTCGAGTTTTTTTTATTTGTTTTTTTATCATTAGGTTTATGGTTTTTATTTATTGCGATCTCATGTGGCTAATGATCTTTTTAAAAAAAAAACTTATTTTAACCAAGAAAAGTGGATAATTTCTCTTATGCTCATCTTTCATATTAAAATTGGCCGTCGAATGAAATTATCTTTCATATTAAAATTTCTCTTATGCTCATCTTTCATATAATTATCTTTTTTTTTCGATTGAGGTATTTAGAGCTACTAACATTTAGATTAATTTAATATTTGAACGAAAATTTTTAAAAAAAAAACTCTGATCATATTAGTGATTTCAAAAATTGAATTCGAAATTATTGAATTTTAGATAAGTTCATTATTTAATTATGTCAACTAAATTTAATTATAATTAATAATTTATATTTATCTCAGTTAAGTTAAAATATAACTTTTATAATCAATAATGATTAGCATAATTAATTAATGAAGTTATATTTTGGGAAGATAAGAAATTAATAGTCCTGAGGTTATATCTTGATTAGGATTTATTTTTGTCGAGCTCATTTGAATATCTGATTAATCAGATACTAATAATTTTGAACATCAACGTGTTATAAACTTTGATCGAAAAAAAATATAATTTTCATAGATGAATAAATTGAGTAATTTTAAAAAATCAAAGTCGTATACCGCACACGGAGTATAATACATGCCATCATTTTATTTTGCACGTGCTATTAATTGTCCACTCTAAAAGCTACTTGTCATTTGTCATCTCCCGGCGACCCCGTATTTTGACCTCTTTGGCGCCGTAGAAATATCAGTCAAACTTTTGCAATGCTAACTCGATCCAAAAGTTTAGATGATTTCTAATAGCCGTGAGCTCGAGCTAGTGACATTTTTTAATCAAATTAATTATGTTAATAATTTTGAATATCAATATACGCATGTTTAATAATATTTAGATAATTTAAACAAGGTTAATAAATAGATCTTATTTTATTTTTATTGTGACAATAGCATTCTAAATTTTTATATCATGCTGGTCAATGGTTTATTGGACAGTGGTGATTTTATTATAATTGAGATTCAATTAGTGAAGGGTTTAATGGAGGTGAAACACCTCTCCAGGTGTTTCATCGCATGTAATCAATCGTCTATCTTTAAATATGTGATTTAAATTAAAAATAACTTAAAACCACATAACTAAAATAATATAACCACTTTCTCTCTCCTTTTTTAATCTAAACCACATATTCAAAGATAGACGATTGATCACATATGTGTTTCACGGTGAAACACATGAAGGAGTGTTTCACCTCCATTAAACTAATTATTACATTAAGATCGATAATAACAAAATATATCACGCTTGTTATACATCATGTTAAATAAAGATGATTTTTTATCTGATGTCTATCCCAAAAGCATTATTAATAACCTCTTATGTATCACACAGATAATGTGACATCTTTTATTATAATAATGACATAAAATATCTAAATGAATGTACTAAGTAGAATGAAAAAATATTCATTATATTTGATAAAAAAGATTAGATATAAAAAACATATAAAGTTGGAGGACTAATGGTGAAAAAAGAAACTTATGTCAAAGTTGGACATATATGAATATTACCCAAATTTAATTTGCTAATCAGTTAAATTCTACATTTTGTGACAGTAATGTTTTGAATGGCCAAAATCACGCGTACACTTATTTTCCTGTGGTGAATTAATATAAGACCTAAATCAGTATTGCCACCGGCCAAGATCACAAGTTGCACATATATTTTATCAGTTATATTATTATTATTATTATTATTATTATTATTATTATTATTATTATTATTATTATTATTATTATTATTATTATTATTATTATTATTATTATTATTATTATTATTATTATTATTATTATTATTATTATTATTATTATTATTATTAGTCCGATTTGATCGTCTAATTGGATGAGTTGGATGGATCCATAACATAATGGGTACCCCTTGGACATATTTTTTAGTATTAAAAAAAATAATGTGGTCCTGTCTTTATGAAAAAATTCAGTAGACCAAAAGATTATATAAATACTTTTTTAAAAAACATTTTAATTAATATAATAATTTAAAATTTTAATAATTATCTACCTAAGTAGATAATATCATATTATATAATTATTAATCATAAGATATTAGATATACGATAAATCTAATAATGTATAATAAAATCAGAAAAATTTATATTCATCGTAAATTTAATATCTTATTATATGACAGATAATATGTAGTAGCTCCATTATTTTTATAATTTAATTATATTGAAAACTTACTTTTCTTGTTGAAGCTCCATTATTTCCATAATTTAATTTAAAAGTAGTATCTAACATCATATTAAATAATTATTAATCATAAGATATTAGATATACAATAAATTTAATAATTTATAATAAAATCAGAAGATCTTATTCATCGTAAAATTTAATATCTTATTGTAGACAAATAATAAATAAGTAGCAGCTCCATTATTTTCATAATTTAATTATATTTGAAAACTTACTTTTCTTGTTCAACTATATTTGTTCGATCTCAAAAATCAGAGGCAAATGCCCACAGCCTGTGCATTGAATCACATACTACGTTTTCCGAAAAATTGAAAAATTGCACGGCCTATGCGTTCCCACAAGATCAAAGACGGAGATTTATTTATTCAATGTGTGCCTTCGCCATTGATCCTTACAAAATTTCAGAATTATTTTCTTTTAAATTCTCTATATTTTTTTTCGTTTTTTCACATTTTATCTTTCAATGTCTTTTGTTCTTAACTTTTCTCATTAGCGACCATTTAATTTTCTGATAATTTATTTTCTTCATAATGAAAATCTTTCTCTCTCTCTCCGCAAACTCAGGTCCTAAAGAACAAATTTTTTTAAAAAAATAGGAGAAAGTTAAGTGAAAAATATTATGAGTGCAACATAAATGTTTAAAAATGCAAGATTAGATGCAAAAATTTATTGACAAACTGGAGCTTAATATATGCCACCTTTTTAAGAACTATTTACTCTTCAACTTTTAACAACTAACTTTCTACAAGAATATAAAAAGTTTATATAATATAAGAATAAAATTCGAGGAAGGGCAATAATTGTTGTTGGAATCCATCGTTACATTATATTCTATTGTCTTGATACCAAACGCTTCCAAATGATTACTTTTTCAAAATGTCAAAACAAATCCTACCATAATGAATTGTTAAAGCACATTCAATTCAATTTAGCGTATAGAAAAAGCGGCCAAGTAAAAAATAGTATTTGAATCTTGAATCATTGACATAACATCCAAGCATCAGAAAAGGTCTACCGTTGTACTACTTCTTTCCTTTGAAGGGAAGAAAAGTTCCAAAATCTCAACTTTAACTAATGCAACAAATATAACAATACCTACAAGTTGAAGAACTCTTCAATATTTCTAGGTTTTTGACATGGTTACCGACCACTAATAACTAGCCGTTTTGCATGAGATGGTCATAATATTGTTATAGTTTAATATTTATTGTCAATCGTTGAGCCCTTCAATTCCCTCTCCAAATATATATATATATATATATATATATATATATATAGAATTAGAACAGTCGTATATTACTTTATTAATATATGATTATATATATATGCCAATAATTAAAAAGAATGGATTCTACTTACTTAATTAGGTCACATCATACTACTTATTTTGTTCATCATAAAATATTAAATTTGTAATGAATATAATATATTTTCTCTCTTAAAGAATTTATTATAAATTATTACATCTAATTAAGTAGATAACACTTTCATTAAATTCATATATATATATATATATATATATATAAAATTAAAACAACCCACACTAAAGTCATGTACTTTATTATTATGTATATAATCCATGTGCATAATCTCAACTTAAATAATGCAACAAATATAACACTAGCTACAAGTTGAAAAAGAAAGAACTCTTCAATATTTCTAGGTTTTTGACATGGTAACCGACCACTAATAACTAGCCGTTTTGCATGAGATGGTCATAATACTCTTATAGTTTAATATTTATTCTCAATCTTTGAGCCCTTCAATTCTCTCTCCAAATATGTATAATATATATACATATATATATGTCGAATTAGAACAGTCATATTAATATATAATAATATATATATGCCAAGAAGGACCCTTTACGTGGACCTCGTCCACCTTTATTTGAACACGTCCTTAATTGTTCTTAATTGTTGTCTTGTCCTCTCTTCCAACCACGTACATATATATATATTTATATAAACCCTTCCTTCACCACTGCACGCGTACCGCCACCAAACCATTTGCAAACCCTTCTCTCGCACACCTACTCGTTTCAGATCGATCAAACTGCTCAAGAACACAAAAGTTTCAGGATCCAGAAAGCTTCGCCATCGATCTTTGTCTGCCTCCGAGTTCGACCATGGAAGGAGTTGAGGTCCCGTCGTACTTCCTGTGCCCCATATCGCTTGAGACCATGAGGGATCCGGTGACGCTCACCACCGGCATCACCTACGACCGGGAAAGCATCGAGCGGTGGCTGTTCTCCGGCAAGCAGCGGACGTGCCCGGTGACCAAGCAGACCCTGTCGGACATCGACCTCACGCCCAACCACACCCTCCGGCGGATCATCCAGGCCTGGTGCGCAGCGAACGCGTCGAACGGCGTCGAGCGGTTCCCGACTCCCCGGCCCCCGGTGGACAGGGCGCAGATCGCCGCACTCCTCGACGAGGCCGCGCAGCCGCAGACGCAGGTCGCCGCTCTCCGGAAGCTGAGAGCCATCGTCGCAGAGGGCGACCGGAACAGACGCTGCGTCGAGGCGTGCGCCGGCGCGGTCGAGGTCTTGGCATCCATCGTAGAACGAAACGCCTCCGCGAGCGTTCACGACGGGTTAGAACATGTATTCGACGGAGCGGACGGCCGGTCGGCAAGCGCTACGGCCACCGACGAAAGCCTCAATATATTGTGCTCCCTTCAGCTCTCTGAACACTCCTTACTTGCCCTCGTGCACAGCAACGCCGCCGGCTTCTTAGAAGCCTTAGCAAAGATCTTAAGCCAATCCAACTACCAGTCGCGAGCTTACGCCATGTTGCTCATGAAATCCTTGCTCTCCTTCGTTACTCCGGCCGTCTTGTCGGGCTTGAGCCAAGAATTCTTCGACGAGATCGTAAACATGCTCCGGGATCGGGTGTCATACCCGGCGACGAAGGCGGCGCTGCGTGTGCTCTGCGGCGCCGAGCCCTGGGGAAGGAACAGGGTCAGGGTCGTGAGAGCCGGAGCGGTGCCGGCATTGATCGAGCTGCTGCTCGACGGGCCGGAGAAGAGGATCTGCGAGATGGCGATGGTGGTGCTGGGCCTGCTCTGCGGGTGCGCCGAGGGGAGGGCGGACTTCGTCGGGCACGCGGCGGGGATCGCGCTGGTTTCGAAGCGGATGCTGAGGGTGTCGCAGCTGGCGACCGGCATGGCGGTGAAGATACTGTACAGCGTCGCCAAGCACTCGCCGTCGCCGGCGGTGCCGCAGGAGATGCTGAACGCCGGAGTGGTCTCCAAGCTGTGCATGATGATTCAGATGGACTGCGGGGCGACGAACAAGGAGAGGATTCAGGAGATGCTTCGTTTGCATTCCAAGGTTTGGAGGAGATCTCCATGTTTAGCACCTCGTTTACAAGCTTCATATCCTTCTTCTTCTTGATGAGAACAAAAAGCAACATTTTTAATTCCATATTTCGTTTAAATATGGAATTAAAAGAAATTGTACATTAATTATATTGTTCATGACTTACTTTAAATACAACACTTCATTATTTTGTTTCTCTTTTTCTCGCTTTAATTTCATGCCATGATGTTTTTCTCATATTTTCTTTTTATAGCTTAATAGGCAGCAAAGTCATCAACCTCTTAAAAATCATATGAAAATATGGCATTACATGCATTTTCAATTTATGTAAATAGATGATAAAATGAGACTGTAATTTCACTTTTGCATGAGTGCATATAGTACATGATTATTTCACTATTTAATTTTATTAGTTGGATGATGGTTTTGATTGTAAGCATGCATGATTATCAATTAATTCGCTGTCATTATCACATATATAAATATGATATTATTTTCCCTTTAATTATATGTCATTTTAGGTCATAGAATCAATTAATATTCATTACGAATTAAATTATTAAAGATTAAATTTTAGGTTAAAAAAGTTAATGTTCATTCGGTTCCCAAGAAAAAGCCCTGTCGGCCCATGAATCTTTTTTAGATTCATATATATATACTGTCATCAATTTAGTTTGAGCTAATTTCTCCTTCCTCGCTCTCTTGTATTATATTTTATTTGAATTTTCATATCTTCAACACATAACCAATACCGATGGTATTTCCATTAAATGTTTTTTTTTGTCAAATGCTTTTTTGCCCTTATACAAGTAATATATTTGTATATAATAATAATTTATTTATAAATAAAACTTTAAAAAGGAGATCCTGGCAAGCCTTAAATTTTTATTATTACAATATACTTTATTAAACTTCTAAAAAATTATATTTAAAAAATATTTTGTTATAAGTTTAGACAGCAAATCTGCCATTAAATTACACTCGCAGAGCAGGCCTAACAAATCATCTCCATCTCTCTCCTCTCCCTCTAGAAATGTAGATGCCTCTCCCTCGCAGACCAGGCCCAGCATTTTTATAAAACACTCTCCTCTCCTCTCCTCTCCTCTCCCTTGCAGAGCAGTCTCTCTCCTCTCGCTCTCCCTTCTCTCTCACTTGCCTCATACAAAAGGGATGCATCTAGGAGGAACATGGATGCAACTACACAGAGGAAGAACATGAGGGGGACTAACGACAAAGAATGAGAAAATATTTAGAGGTGATGAAAAAATATATGTAAGAGGACATTTAAGATTAGTATAGGTTTAGATTTATATATCTACATGCTTTTAATATTTTTAATTAAGAGATGAGAAGAATAATATTTCTTCATATTTTTACATAAAGTTTTATGGATTTTTAAAAGTTAAAAAACATGGATTTTTTGAGTGAAAATACCCCAGAGTAGTTCACGTCTTTTTGTAATTAAATTACTCAAGGCAACAGAAAAATGCTTGAAATGTAACGACCACACGGATCACGTGACCTAAGACATGGGCGCATCAGCCAATCAAAATCCTAAATGCAGACCAATAAGGACCATGCCACTTGGACACGGGTCACGTTACATGCTTAAAGAAAACTTGGCACCCAACATGGGTCGTGTTCCGTTTAGACACGTATTGTGTCTTGGTAGCGGGTTAAATGAAAATCCTAATGTGGATCGTGTTTTACTGAATCGGACCGTGTTTAACCTAGAACGTGAACAATGATCGAAAATGGATCGTGTCAGAACATAACTTGGACCATGTAGATCATATGGGAAAGGATATACAACCTTAGAAGAAATAGACTATATCGTAAATCGAAACATATCGCATTCTGACCTACTAATAATAATTTAATTAAGATCACGTTCGATCGAGCCCGAATTGTAACAGTGGAGACGAGACCAACCAGCAAAATGGATCGTATCAAAGATTTAAATGGACTGCATTCAAGCAAGGAGATCACGATGGACAAATACTCATGAAAAATTATCCGTGTTCTTTCTCGACGCGATATGTGTTTCATTGATCGTATATGGCGTTATGATATGTTGATTGTATGTTATGTTGATGTTTTTTTTATAAAAAGGATACTCTGTAGGATCTGGAATGGCACCAGAAGGGGGAGGTGGGAGATTCTTCGGTTGCACTCCAAGGTTTAGAGGAGGCCTCCATGTTTAGCACCTCGTTTACAAGCTTCATATTCTTCTTCTTGATGAGAACAAAAAACAACATTTTTAATTTCATATTTTGTTTAAATATGGAGTTAAAAGAAATTGTACATTAATTATATTGTTCATGACTTACTTTAAATACAACATTTCATTATTTTGTTTCTCTTTTATCGCTTTAATTTCATTCCATGATGTTTTTCTTATATTTTCTTTTTATAGCTTAATAGGCAGCAAATTCATCAACCTCTTAAAAATCATATGAAAATATGGCATTACATGCATTTTCAATTTATGTAAATAGATGTAAAATGAGACTGTAATTTCACTTTTGCATGAGTGCATATAGTACATGATTATTTCACTATTTAATTTTATTGGTTGGATGATGGTTTTGATTGTACGCATGCAGGATTATCAATTAACATTTTTGCCATTATCACAACTATAAATATGATATTATTTTCCTTTTAATTATATGTCATTTATGGTCTTAGGATTAATAATATTAATTACGAATTAAATTGCAAATATAATTATTAAAGGTTAAATTTTAGGTTAAAAGATAAATTAATGTTCATTCAGTTCCCAAGAAAAAGTCTGTCGGCCCGTGAATCTTTTTTAGCTTCATATATAAATACTGTCATCAATTGAATTTGAGCTAATTCCTCCTTCCTCCCTCTCTTAAACTATATCTTATTTCGGTATCTACTCAATAATATTACGATTTTAATATTTTTAACACATAACTCATTTCGTCGAACATCGATGGTATTTCCATTATTATTTTTTGTCAAATGCTTTTTTGCACTTATACACAAGTAATATATTTATATATTTAAAAATAAAACATTAAAAAGGAGAGCCTGACAAGCCTCAGATGTTATTATTACAATATACTTTATTAAACTTCTAAAAATAATATTAAAAAAATATTTTGTTATAAGTTTAGACAGCAAATCTGCCATTAAATTACACTCGCAGAGCAGGCCCAGCAAATCATCTCCATCTCTCCTCTCCCTCTAAAAATGTAGATGGACTTTCTCCTCCCCCTCGCAGACCAGGCCCAGCATTTTTATGGCTCACTCTCCTCTCCTCGAAATTGAAGGTAAGACAAAAAATCTCTTTTCGATCACTTGGTCTCATACAAAAAGGATGCATGTAGGAGGAACACCAGATGAAAATGACACAGAGAAAGAACATGAGAGGGACTAACGATACGGCAAAGAATGAGAAAAGATTTAAAGGTGATGAAGAAATATAAGTAAGAGGACATTTAGGAGGGTTAGTAGAGGTTTAGATTTATATCTCTACATGCTTTTAATATTTTTAATCAAGAGATTAGGAGAATAATATTTCTTTCTATTTTTACATAAAGTTTTATAGATTTTTAAAGGTTAAAAAATATGGATTTTTATGAGTGAAAATACCCTAGAACAGTTCACGTAGTTTTGAAATTAAATTATTCAAGGTAAAAGAAAATTGCCTCAAATGTAACGACCACACAGATTGCGTGACCCGAGACTATGGCCACATCAATCAGTAAAAATCCTAAGTGCAGACCGTGCAACTTGGACACGGGCAGCGTTGACCTACTTAAAGTAAACTCGGCAACCACACGAGTCGTGATCCATTTGGACACGTATCGTGTCTCGGTAGTGGGTTAAATAAAAATTCTAATGTGGATCGTGTTTTATTAAACCAGACCGTGTTTAACCTAGAACATGAACAATGACCGGAAATGGATCGTGTCATAATATAACTTGGACCGTGTAGATCATATGGGAAAGGATAACAACCTTAGAAGAAATAGACTATGTCCTAAATCCAAACTATCACGACCCCAGTTCAAATTTTGGTTTGATCCATAAGTCGCGACCTATTATGGTCGATCAAATATAATATGACGGACGCGTGTTATAAGTCATTTGATATCTCACATGGATAGTATCATAAATGTAACCACAACATAGACATTATATATATTGATCTCAGAGCAAATCCATATTAATCTATACTTACACATTATACAATATTGTTTCTTAGCATTAACATTCTTATACAAAGTTATACATCATGATGAGAGATATGCATCCCGAAAAATTATCAAAAGGAGAGACTTAAGTCTCATCTATAGCTTGACCAAAACTACTGCAATTCCTAAAGAGGATCACCAAACACGACTCTGGTCTACTGATCTGAAAAATATTAGAAATAACATTATGAGCAAACCACAGCTCGGTAAGTTGAAAACTCATAACGTATGTGTTATCATATATTCAATTTGGATAAAATAATATTAAGCATATCATGAAATATTAAGTAACAAAAGTACCAATACTTTATCATATGCATAATCAATCTCATAATATTATAATAACATAATCGTATTGCACTTGCCACATGGAGGCACACGAATATCATGGATGCATGTACATGTCATATCACCAACT
>LTAE01004840.1:0-30647 GCA_001647135.1 Pontederia paniculata | reverse complement strand
CTAGAAGGAGCGTGGAAGATGTATTTGCGGTTATGTGGGCCATATGGATTCAACGTAATCAGACAACTTTCAAAGGAATCAGATGCTTCGCGGAGAACATCGTTGATCATTACAAATTCCTCAAAAAGGAATGGGGTTCGCTTAAGTTGGCGTCGAGGATTTTACACTAATTTTCGCAAACCTTATGTAATCTTTCCTTACTCTTTCAATTTAGTTAATAACATGAGTAGACCGGGATGATTAACATACGGTTAATCATCCTTTTTCCTTCTCAAAAAAAAAATAATTCCAACAATATGTGTAGCTCCATAATTTGTTGATGTAGGGTTTAATCTTGAACACAATATTTAGAAACTTGTTCTTTGTTGAGTTTTACATGTTTTCACTTGCTGGTCTTACCAAATGACTAACAGTTTAATGGTTCCTTGTTATTGTCTTGACAGTGGAAATATGCAACAAGCAGACTTATTATTTAATATCATTACAAGTGCTCATTCAATGGTTGATCTAGCTATAAACAGAGACCCCAATGAAGTAGTATCTAAGTTGTCTATTGAAGAGGAGATACACACATATCAGGTTGAGTCAACAGGTGCGAAAGTAACTGCAGACAGCAGTGTTGCTCTCATCCACAGATACTGTCAAAACCTTCCTAGGGATAGGTGTGTTTACCCTTAGCCTTCTCTGTTTTCAATTATGTAGATGGCAAGACAGTAGTGTGTAGGTTTTTTCCATGTGGTTCTGCTGAAAGTAAACTGTCACATTTCTGACATAGGTACTTCATTCCGAAACCAAATTTTGAGTTCGCTATGTGTGGAGAGTCCTATGAATGCACCTTAAAATTTCCACCAAATGCTGCATTCCAACAAATAGTTGGTCCAGTTAGTCGAAGCTCTCACATGGCAAAGCAACTTGTTTGCCTTGAAGCTTGTAAAAAGTTGCATCTGTTACAAGCACTAAACGATCGCCTTCTTCCTTGTATTGATGAGTCCTATGCTAATGAAAGTGCTCAAGATGTGCATGAATCTGCTGAAGGTGCTGGTAAGATATATTTAATGCATGGTAGTAGAAGTAGTAAATGTCTATGATTTCAACATTGTCATTTCAGTCTGACCATTTTGAACACCCATAAAGCCATGCTTGACAGAAATATTTGTTGGATTTTTTTCCAACTCATCAAACACTAAGTGAGTTCACATACTAAGTAGATCTAAAATAAGATGAATAATGGTTAAGGAAAAAAATGAAGACATTGCATCGCACAAACAATAGACAACAGCTGTTCATCTTAAAGATTTATTAAATTGAGAATATTCCTAACATTGACCCACTTGCAATGAGGTTTTTCTTGTCAAACTTACAGAAATCTGATTTTTCCTATTAATACATCATGCTAGATGAATCCACATTTGCATTTGTTTGCTTCTTCATAAAGAAATTGTAGTTGGCTTCTCTTATAGTTGTCATACTGATTATTGGGCTTTGTTTCATGTCAATCTTTAAGTATGAAATTTATTACTTGATAAAGAATTTGCGTCATATGGTTCATATGAAATTCAACAGTCTCGACATTTTCTGTTTACTGAAATATTTTCCATTTAAGGAACAACCAAACGAAAAGAGCTACACAAGACAACTGCCACCCTTGCTCTGTCAGGAACATGGGCACACCAACAAGCTGATGTTACTTTGCAGGCATATAAGTTAGAGTTTTCATGTGATCAAGTCGGTCATAATTATGCTTCATTTGTTCTATTAATAGATACAATTCTAGATGAGGATGTATCTTGTGTAGAAATGAATCTTTATTTAGTTGCCAAGGCGGTTAGAGTCTTTATCTCTTCATGTGGACCAGTTGAATTGAATGCAGAACAGGTTAGTGTCACATATGGTTTTAATGTTTTTATTGATTAATAAGTTCTGTATTTATATTTCATTTAAGCGGTTTTCCATGATAGGTAGATCAAGCAAAATGTTTCCATGAAATTTTCTTCAACGGGCTATTTGGAAAGTTGTTCACAGTCCCCAAATCATCAGGGGCCCCTAGGGAATTTGTGCTGAAGGAAAATTGTAGTAGTTCTTTTTGGGAAACTTCAAAGATGTACTTGCTTCTGCCATTGGAATCTTCTGGCACCAAAGAACATCAATCCATATGCATCAACTGGAAGGCGATAAGTGCAACTGCATCTGTTGTCAAGTATATGAGGGATATTTATCAACATGTCACACAAGATACACCAACTCTTCAGTCTTCCTGTGTTTCACAAGACATGGAAGAATTTACAGAAGCAATGATCCATCTGGCCAACAAGTCTGCAAAACCCGAAAGTCTGAGAAATATGGTAGTTATGGCAGTCCATACAGGAAAAATATACTCTGTTCTTAATATGGCTGTTGATTCATCTGCATACAGTGTGTTTGATGGTTTTTCTGATAAATCACCTGACTTCTCAACATTCCTAGAGTACTTCAAGAAGAAGTATGTCTTTGCTTCTGATGTGCTTTCTTGTTTAGAATTGTTGCCAAGTTGTTGATCCATGTTCGGTCAATAATAGGTATGGTCTTGTGCTTAAGCACCCTGGACAACCATTGTTGATGCTGAAGCCCACTCATAATCCATACAACCTTTTATCTTCAAAGCTGAATTGTGAAGGTTTGTTATGTTTCTATTAGATGCATTTAAAAACTGTGCAAACATACAATAATTTTTTTGGATCATCAGAGAGTTATATTCCTGTACATGTCGAGTTTATATGCAGGTTATTTGGACTCATGGTAGTTAAACCATAATGGCATTTCAATTTCATAAACATCTTTGGTGATTTACTCTTTTTGACATATTATTCTCTCTTCTCAGTTGTGAAGCATGCATATATTGTCATTCAATGCACATTTTTCTTGACACATGATGTATTACATAGTATTTTAAACAAGAAGTGTATAGTTTTGATCAATGCTATTAATTTTATATGCTTGGCGGTGAATCAATCAGTCAACATTTCTGAATGTCAAGTTAAGTCAGATATTTTGTCTCTGTTATTCCTATGGCAACCAGTTACCAACTTCCCGATGTCTTCTGTATCACAAGTGGGAAGAATTTTTTTATTCGTTATAGTGCATTCTGCAAACTTAGTTCTCATCACAGGTGGTCCTTTGCCTAAGAGTTCCAACTCCTATGCAACCGTAGATAAGCCAAAAAATCATGTCAACATGCCTCCAGAGCTTCTTTTTCACATTGATATGCCATTGGAAGTTTTGAAATCTTTCTATTTGCTACCATCTCTGATGCATCGAATGGAAAACTTGATGTTAGCAAGTCAACTGAGAAAGGAAATTGGATACTATCATGGCAAATCTCCTGTTTCTATTTTCCTGGTATTTAGTGCAACCTGAATATTTGTTTCGCTTATTATTAGTTATTCATTCCATGATATACTGTGTATGAACAAAGTTCCACGTGAACAGATTCTAGAAGCAATCACTACTTCACGATGTTGTGAAGACTTTTCCTTAGAGCGTCTTGAGTTTTTGGGGGATTCTGTTTTAAAATATGCCGTGAGTTGCTGTGTCTTTCTGAAATTTCCTGAAAAACACGAGGGGCAATTATCCTCAAGCAGATCTAAAGTAATACGTAATTCTACACTTCATAGGTTGGGAACTAAGCGTGGAATACAGGTACTATTGCTCACTCTCCCTAACTTCAATATGTTAAGGTTATTGTACTTCAAGTTTGGCTTGAACAATTGCTTTGTTCCTCTTGACTTTAATAAGGCATCTCCTTTATAAGCACTGCAGTATCTTTAGACCCCACGAATAAACATTAATCCCATGTGATATTCAGCTTGTAAGAATTCAGTGAGTTCTCTGTTTCTTCATGCCACTATTTTCGGCCCATGAAAGAATATATTCTATACTATGTTTATTTGATTAGGTTACAATTACAAGTGTGTATAATGCGGCCAAAGGTCAGGTTCTGCTTGTATTACTGAAATCCATTAATTTAATATTGGTTTGAAGTTGCCAGATGTCTTGCCAGCGATAGAGGATTCTCATGTGACTTAGATCGTGGGACAAATTGAAGAGTGTCTAACATAGGACTTCAGCCTCAAACAACTTATCAATCACTTTACAAATATCTTAAAGTTTAAATTCTTTTTTTTCCAGTGAAAATCATTATGAAAAATATGAGGAAAAAACAGGTTGAGTATAAAAAAGACAAATACCAAGAAAGATAATTCGGTATAATATTCTTAGGAATGGGTAGTTTCAGTTGATAAGAGCGTCAACTCAAAATCCTGAAACAATTAGTAATTGTTCAGTGCTTGTGAAAAGCTGGTCCTGTATCTGTTTTCTCTTGTCGTAGAAGTAATATAATTGTTCTTTTTAGTGGATGTACGAGGGCCCAAAATGTAAGGGCCTTGGTTTCTTTCATTTTCAGTGAGGATATTTGCACTTCTATTTAGCTGTCAGCTAAAAATTGGCTCAAACATTACTACATTACCCAATAGTTTCTATATTTTCTAGTGTAAAACATTCTCCATATATGGACAATTATTGATCATGCTTCTGAGCTTTTGTGTTGAAGTTCACATGTATAAAATTGTTTAGGACCATAATGTCAATTCATAGTAACACGGTTGCTTCGTTGAAGGTCCCCTTTTAGATCTCATCTCTGCCAAACTTGAACAATTGATCCCAGTTTTTTACTTTAAATTTGTATTTCAAATTTGGACGAATACAGGGTTACATTCGGGATTCTCCATTTGATCCTCGTATCTGGATAGCCCCTGGACAACTCTCATTGCATAATACTCCTTGTAATTGTGACTATGAAAAAAAGGAAATGACAAATAGTAGGTTTTGCCTCACTGAGAATAGTTCAATTGTGATCGGGAAACCTTGCGAGAGAGGGCACAGGTGGATTTGTTCCAAGACAATATCTGACTGTGTTGAAGCTGTAATCGGAGCTTACTATGTTGATGGTGGACTCTATGCGGCACTAGCAGTTCTGAAGTGGCTAGGGATTGATGCTGAAGTTGAACAAGAAATGGTGGATATGGCCAGGAGGACCGCATCACGCTGGAGTTATCTTCCTGTCACCGATGAAATAAAAAGGCTTGAATTGAGACTTTGTTATAGTTTCGTTGTCAAAGGCCTTTTAGTTGAAGCATTAACACATGCATCTCAGCAAGAATTAGGGGCCAATTACTGCTACCAGGTACTACCTACTAAAGTTGGTGTTGTTCTATATCTTACAATTTTATTTTTTCCTTAATTGTCAGCCTGCCATCTGATTCTAGTATCTCTTTCGAGGCTTATAATTCATTTTGCGAAGCTATAGTTCACATTTTTTCTTTAGACAAAGAGAACAAATTTACTTTTGTGATAGCTAATAATCTTTTTGCTCAGAGGCTCGAATTTCTTGGTGACTCGGTGTTAGATCTGCTTATTACATGGCATTTATTTAAATGCCACAAGGACGCTGATCCTGGAGGATTAAGTATTCTAAGGTCTGCAACTGTTAATAATGAAAATTTTGCTCGAGTTGCAGTCAAGCATAATTTTCATCGTCATCTCCAGCATAGTTCAGGGTTGCTGCTAGAACAAATTACAGACCATGTCAAAAGGCTCAAGGATACATCCAATGCAAAGGATTCATTATTATTGAATAAATCATCTCAAGGTCCTAAGGTAAGTTTGCTAGGGAGCTTCGCATCATACACATCTTAGAGTTGAAATGTTTGAAATCTAGTGATAGATGTGTGTCTTCTTTTGTTGCAGGTTCTTGGGGATATAGTGGAAAGTATTGCAGGAGCTTTGTTGATTGACACAAAACTTGATCTAGATAAAGTTTGGGAAGTCTTTGAGCCTTTGCTCTCTCCTATAGTAACTCCTGAGAATCTTGAGCTGCCATCTTTTCAAGAACTCACAGAGTTGTGCAGTCAGCATGGTTACTTTTTGAAGTCAAGATGCATGGATAAGGGTGATATGATAGTTGCTGTGCTTGAGCTACAACTTGAGGACCTTCCCTTGTCAAGAGAAGGTTGTGCCAAAACTAGAAGAGCTGCGAAAGGTCAAGCTGCCCTACTGCTGTTGAAGGACTTGGGGGTATGCAAATTTTCAAGTTTCCTCATTTGTTTCTTAATTGCTGGAAATATTTTTAATTTCGTATTTTCCATGACATAACAGAACCAATGGTCTATTGAGCAGCATGGATTTTCTCTCATTCTTTTCTGTTGTCTCACAAATAATCTTAAAGCCATAATGTACTCACTTGTTGGCTTTCTTTTATTTTTTTATTTCAGAAAAGAGGTTTGACACACGCCCGGTATTCCACAAGAAGGAAACAACCTGAAGAGGTAAATCAAATGGATTGTGGCAATGAATCCTGTCATGATCGCATAGATATAGCCACTCCAACATCACCAAGGGAGAATGAGTCGGTCAAAACTAAGAAGATCGATGAATCAGAACTAGGTGAGGCAGTTTTTATACATATCTGATATGGATGCTGATTACATTTTGCAATCATTAATCTTTCTCGTTTTTCTGGCGATTTCAGTCTTTAGCAAAGCACTTTTGTTTTTTATCATCATTGTTTGCAATACAGCTGATGCCTTCATTGCTTCCTCTTTGCTGATGTAGAATATGACAAAAATCCAAAAAGTTCAATTAATCACAGTGAACTGACACTGTGCTTGTAATTTAACTTGATCAAATGATTCTTTATTTCCTTATTAACACCATCATCGTGGCCAAAATTATTTCATGTGATCACTCTGATTTAGTGTTCATGTATTCAGTTCATTTGAAGGTCAAAAGGCAGAAAGGAGGGCCTAGGACTGTGATATATGATCTTTGTAAAAAGTGGCAGTGGCCGCTGCCTAGCTTTGAGGCAACAGAAACAAAACCAAGGTTAGTGCACAACTGAAGTTGAACACAACAAAATGATGGAATAGATTGTATCCCCATACTCTCAAACAATCATGTCATGTTGAAATGCCATTTAAATCTCCAAATCGAAAACTTTTGTTCATTAGTAAGCTAACTTGTTTGATCCTTTCACGGATCACCTGTTTTGCTACAGTAGCCGTGCAAAATCCAAAGGTGCTGAAGATGAAAACAACATTCCCGGATTCATCTCCAGCATCACCTTGCATATACCCAACTCAACAGTTATTAGGCTTGTTGGAGAGAAACGTACAGATAAAAAGAGTTCATTTGATTCTGCGGCACTTGCCATGCTCTATGAGCTGCAAACACAAGGCAGATGTCTCATCGAGGAAATTTAGTCCTTTTGGTGGAGCCTTTTTCTCATTTTTCATTGGCCCAAAATGATAGTAATCTTCTTTACTAATTTTAAAAATAGAAGCTTTCTTAGTATAATGTTCCCAGGAGAATGATGTCATATTATGATTATTGTACATCATCTTTTTTTCTCTTTTTTAACTAAATAGTGTGGTGAAAGTCTCGGAGTTCTTTGTGCTCCCACCTCCAACCCTGGTCACACATGAACATGACTTCGGATTATGTATATACAGAGATGGATGATTGGGTGAAAACAGTAATTCTTTTTTAACATCGAAGAAATTCTTTTTGGTAATTCTTTTTCTGGTCAAACTCCAAGTTTTCTCCTGTGATAACAAATTGCTATTATGCAAAAGAAACAAATGGCATGAGAAATATTCCAACAAAAAATATCCTCTGATTTCAGATTTTTTTTTTCTGACGTTTTTTGGTATATTAACATGTCATGATTGCCTTTTGTAAATACAAATTTAATAGGATATGTTGACTATATTTTGCAACTATACATCAATTGCAAGGCAATGTGTTATCAAACACCAATATCATTCATGGTTTATTTCAAGCTTCACTGCCCTGTAAAGATACAAATCTCTTAATCAAACTTTTCCTTTTTGCAATAAGTTTTTTTTACTAACAGATGGTTGGCACCTTGCTATCTCTCGTAGATTTTAGGGTTCAAATCTCATTTGAGACATAATTTATTTCTATTTCTTGTATTAGGTCAATGGTCTCCTTATGTAATCTCCTTATGTAATCGGAAAAAAAAAAAAAGAAATTTCATGCGCAGAAGGCACATGAGAAACGAGCTTGAAATATTTTTTTTTTCTTTTTTGGCCCACGTTGCTTTTCTAATTGAACGAGAAAAGCCCTTGCCTTCCTCAAGTCTTCATAGTAATTGAATGAGAAGCGATATTTTATCTTTGATGCTTTTGTTTTAAACCTAAATAATAGACTTGTGAATACAACGATATAAATCGAAGAAAAAATGGTATTTATTTGCACCTTTTGATTTAGCTTTTAGAGTGGATGAAGATTTAAATTTCAAAGGCATTTGAGCATCCCTGAACAGTTTAGTCACCTCTAATTGTAATATAGGAAAAGAAAAGAAAATGGAAAAGAAATTAACAGGAAAAATAGTTGGATTATCTAAAATCACAAGTTGAAGAGATCTCCTTTGAAACACAATAATATGTGTGTTATAACATCTTATTCAAAACTCTTAGATTAAGGAAGGAGAGATTTGTTAAATTAATTTTACAAATTGCACTCCTTCGAGTTCTTACTTCTTCTTGAACAGGAAATGAGCAACCATCCATTCATCTCCATTGTTGTACCCAAAAAGCTCAGCTACTGAAATAAAGAATGTTCGCCAGTAAGCAATCCACTTCGTAGCCGACTCCTTCCCGTAAGTAGACTCGAAAATCGGCTTTATCGGAACTATATGTTCATCCATTCTCTTGAGCCACTCTTCACTGCATGATAAAATTTTGCACATGATCTGTGAGTCATATTTTTTCTTATCCATATGTGATAGAAAGAAATATCAGCAACAGATAGCATCTACATATCATAAGGGACATCCAACTTCTGCAATTTATAATATTTACACAAAAAAATAGGCTTCTCTTTTTACATATTTATTGTCATGAAGTAAATATAAATTTACACTATTCTATAGGTTGCCAATAGATAATTAGGTTGGTAGCAATTCATGTTACTGGTTTTTATAGTATTAAACCAGAATTAGTCTAATGCTAATCATGTTTGGCAACCAAAATTTACAATATTCTACCAATGTAGCAACAATGTGTATATACCTTGTCCTTGCATAATGTGTTCCATTCACAAGCCAGTGATTCACAACAGCAACATCATCCTGTAAAAATGTCATGAAAGACACATCAATTTGATGAAAATTTTGCTTCGTATATTTGTTCGAGAAATTTCTCGTTTGTTATGTGCAAGTACCAAAACCATCCAATACAAATTAAACATATCGGATAAACTAGATGGAAAATCGGGCTTGCTTCCTCGATGATCCATCACCAATGGGTTAAGTAAAATCAAATAATATGTTCATTCACTATTTCCTCTCAGTTTTGCAATATGTGAATTGGAGGTAGTATAAGATCAACCAAACTCAAACTATAGGAGTTTTGTTATATATAGAGAGAGACCCATGGAGCTTTGTTTATAGATTATCCATTGCATGCATAAATATGAATATCAGATATGAGAAAGCAACTAACCTGGAAATAGAGCAGCAGGTTTGCAGAAGGCATTGTCCCTCCAGTGAAGAAGTATCTGGTAATCCAGTCATCATCATTCTTATCCTAAGATGACCAGAAATATTAGAAAATTGTAATAACTAAATTGAAGAACACAAAAACATGACAAGCCTAGAAGCTACACAAAGAAAAAAAATCTAAGATATACTGCTTCAACAGAAAAGAATGACAAACATTTTTTCACTATCAGCTGATGATCACATCAGTTATTCGATGTCAATGCTGAAATTATACAATCAAATTAAGCAGAACTTACCTCAAAATGGTAAGCAAAGGTTTTATGACAGAAGTAATGGACGAACAATAGGCTATCCTCCTTCATCCACTTTGATATTTTCTTGAGAAGTTGTTTGTAGTTCTTCATGTGCTGTGAACATAATATAAATTCAAACTCCACAACATTATACCAGCTGCAGATTTCATTTTACATTTTCAATTGTATGTACCTCAAACATCTCTATAGATATTATTCGATCGAAAGTATTCTCCATTTTGAACTTGCTGATATCTGCTACAACTATCTCTAGATTTGACAATTGAAGGTTCCTGCAAGATAAATAATCATCCTACATTTCCATTTATTAAACTAAAGAAAGAAATCATAAAGGCTAAGTTAGTTCCATTAACTGATGTTCACTTACTTGCATTGCTCCTCTATATGAGCCTTTTGTGTGCTTGAATTGCATATTCCTGTAACATTGCAGTTCTTATATTTCTTTGCAATGTAGATGGAAAGTGAGCCCCAACCGCATCCAACATCAAGGATTTTTTGGCCATCTCTGACTTGTGCTCTCTCACAGTATAATTCCAGCATTGCAACTTCAGCATCTTCAAGAGTGCTGTCATCGCCCTGGAAATAACATGAGCTGCAAACATACCCCAATTCACAAAAAAATATCAATCTTAGTGGACAAGTATGTTAGAAAAGGATGCAAAGGACTGTAGAAGGATCAAGTCCATCGAATATTTATTCAAATTTTGGAAGACCTGATGAGCCAGTTAACATCCAAACTGCAATAACTACATTAGTAAATATGATGAAGGAAGAAAAAATGACAAACTTCTATACAATTTTCAAGATTACAACATCGACAAATCTTCTCATCAGAGTTGAATCAAAAGTATCAACAAAAAGATTGAGATACATGTGACTTAACAGAATAACTAGAATTCGATAATCTAAAGAACAGTAAGGAAATCACTGACATAGTTGCATGTCAATTCTATAATCATTAAGCCACCACCATCCACTTTTGAACAGTATCTCATAATGCATTTAATCAATTTTGAGGAGAAACCAGCAATACCAAGGTATGCATATTTATGGTTAACGTTGAAACATTTTTTATCTCAATTGAGATTAAAAATATAGTCCCCTTGAGAAAGATGAAGGGACCCTGTTAAGCATAGGGATGCTAACAACCTGTATTTGAGGTTCTCTCCAAGCACCAGCTTGAAGAAGGAAGTAGGCAACTCATAATGTTGGGATTTTGCTTTGTCTGTTTCCACAGCTATAGGCATCTCTTCAAGAGCTATTAAGAAAAGAAACAAAGATGTAAGATTATAATTGCTTTCTTCTATCTAGTTTAGCTTTCAAATCAAAGTAAAGCCTCAAGTGAACAGAATATAAAAGGTATCTTTTCACAAGAACGTAGAAGATAATTCTAATCCAAGCATACCAAGAAAGATATTCTGGTAGGAATGTTTCAGAGATTAAATGTACCCAGTAAAATGTATCACATTTCCTTCATTATATATTGTAAAACAAACAACAGAAATTGAAATATGAGAAGGAAAACATGAGTTTTTGCAGTAGAAAGAAGACTTATCAAAATTACAGAGGTTTCAGAGAAATATTGAAACTGTAATTCACATAATGACAATCAATTATCTCTTTTTTTTTTCTTTTTTTCCGGTTGCCAACCCAGTGTCCGGGAAGCGGCGCCGATTATCCAACCCACGCAGCGCTAACGGTTATGCGCATCGGTCACGGGTTGGAGTCTCGGCCCACCATCGAGCCCGACTATTCTGGTGTCGTCCCGGATCGCGTGCCTGGCTGTGGCAGGTGAGGCTCCCAGCGGAGATTTTTTACGTTCACAGGGCTCGAACTCGAGACCTCTGCTTAAGCGGGGAGGAGCCGCTATCCACTCCACCCCAACCCCCGTTGGTAATCAATTATCTCTTAGTTGGAGTGGCTGCAACATGGTTTCTTCTCCTATGGGACAAGGGTTTGAATCATAAGATTCAGTTGAATCATTTTTGGTGGTTAATGCTTCTAATTTAGTTTCTGCTTAGTATTTACTAGGTGGATGCCTCTGTTGCTATACTACACACACAAAAAAAGAAGAACATAATGACTAAAGATTTCCAAGTCTGACAAATTGGAAGAAAGATTCATCCCTAAAAGCCAGCCTGCAAAACATCCCTACATTCATGAAAAGAGCTACTGGGTGAAGTGTACCATTTTACTGAACATTTCAGATAAACTACAGTTCAGAAGTTCATATTATGAATAAAACTACAAGTTAGCCCCAACAGCTACTTCTGTGCTTAAGTTCCCTCTTAGCAACATATCATTGCACCTTTTCCTTTGCTTTAATTGTTCTTTTTTTCATTTTTTTTCCCTTTGTTTTCAAGAGAATGGCGTCTGAGAAGAAGAGTAAGAAGTAAATACAAGATCTACACAAACTGGAAAGTATGTGTTCATGATATCTCTTGCAGTCCTCTCTCTTCTTCCTTACAGAACAGGGTCAGAGAACTAGGAAGGCACCTAAAGATGGCCTTTTGACAGCAGCTTTCTCCTGTTGTATTCTTTCTCTCTCTTTCGTTCCTTCCATTCTATAAAATTTCGTAGCAAAGTGAAGGAGAAAAGCCTAAAGATAGGATTTTGATGGAATCGCACAGCTCTATGGATAGGATAATTTTTGGAAAAGGAAAGAAGGAAGAAGGACAGTAATGTTACAGCATTTGAACTGGAGCAGGTCCGCGAGTTGCGCTTCGGCGGTGGGCAGGTAGCCGGAGCGGAGGCGGGCGGCGAGGAGGAGCCGCGTCAGCCGCCGGACCACGGTGTCCGGGAGGATGTTGCGCTCCAGCGACGCCAGGGCCACTCGCACCGCCGCATCGTACGGCATCTTCGTAATCGACTCCATTACTCCTTTCCAACTCCCTCCTCCTCCTCCTCCTCTTCCGCCGCCGTCGCCGTCGCCGTCGCCGCCGTCGCCGTCGCCGTCGTCTCTCCTCTCAACTCTTTACATGTCCTTCCTCTTCTTGTTTGTATACGTTATCCGCTGCAACCGTGCGATAAAAATGCAATCTTTCCAATAAAAGCGGACGTTTGCTGTTCACAAGATCTTTCATAATTTTATTGCCGCCTTTATAAATTATTATTCTGACTAATTTCGTATAATAAAAATATTATTTTGTATTGAATTAATAAATATGCTATCTATTTAAATAGGTAAAATATAATCTATTTTTTTAAATAAGAAAATATAAAAAATAAAATTTAACATTGATTGTAAATTTTAAAATGTTAAAATTTTACAATTGAAAAATATTTTTTTTTTTTACTTTTGTATACTGAATTACGTGGGAGACTCGCATGGTAGCAACGTCTACCTTCTACGACCACAAAAACTGGTTAGTGTTGCATGTTTTGTAGTTCATAAAATGGACCTGATAATTTGAGGGTATCGTGGCATGAGGCCGGCCAAAAAACATATAAATTAATGTATTTAAGTATACAAGCTTAGGCTTTTTTTTCTTCTTCTATCTACATTTTCTACTTAACCAAAAAGTCATTAATATTATTTGAGAGCTAATATTTGATAATGATTTCTAGCTTCACATTAAGGCTGTGTTTGGCATATATAGCGGATTAATAAGCGGATAGCGGTTTAAGACCGGATAGAGGTTTATTTAGTGGATAGCGATTAATTATTAGCGGTTAATATTTAGCGGTTCGTTAAGGTGATAATAAAAAAAATATTTAATAAATGTGGTGGTGAAATTAATTAATAATTATAAAATGACGTAAATAGGCTTAATACATTAATATGATAAATTAATTTGATTTATAATATTATGTAATTTCTAAAAACTTTTTATATGATTTATGACAATTAATTTGGAATAATATTTTTAAATAAATATACATGCATAAATAAAAAATTTAAATATTAATATATGTATTAATGTCAATAATATTTAAATACAGATAAGTATTTATGGTTATTACATAACTCAAACTCTAATATAAGTTCTAATAAGAAAGAAGGGGTAAATTAGGTATAAAAGTTCAACCTCTATTTTTCATCCGCTAAACGTTAATGAAAATAGCCTACCATTCAACCGCTAATCGCTAACCTATAAAATGATTTACCAAACACTTTATTCTAAAGAAAATAGCGGTTTGACCAAGTCAAACCTCTAAACTCTAATCTAAACTCTAATTTTTTACTTGCCAAACACAGCCTAAGTATGTCTGAAAATTCAAATCTTGTACAAATTATAGATTGGAAACCAATTAACTCAATACTTTTTAAGTCGAAGTACATTAATAAAAAAAATATAAATAACACAGAATGAGATAAATAGATTGGATACCAATTAACTTAATTGCTATTATGATAAGAACTTTTACTAATATTTCATAATTATATTAATCATCTTGAAAGATCGGATGACTAACAACAATCATAAGAAATGTTTATTATCATTTCAAAAAAATATTATTACTATTTTATTCTATTAATTATAGATATTTTATCTGTTATCTAATGAATTAAAATGATAATAATGTTTTTTTTAGTCGCTCAAAATGAACTGCTTATAGCCACCCAATCATAAGATATTTGTACTTACTTCGTTCACGTACTTATATACATACACACGTGTACATATATATATATATATGACTATGTTCTTTTGTCAACTTCCATATGGTACGTGATTGATGTCAATATGAATCATACATAAATGCCGATAATTCTGGTTGTAATTAAAAACAAATTTAAAATATCTTAATTACCGATAAAATAGTGTGTAATTATGTCACTAGACACAGTTATTAAGTAATTACTTTTTTATATAGTGGACGAAATTTCAATCGTTTCATTTAATTTCTAGATCAGTAATTTGTCACAAATTTGGCAGATTATTTTAATTAAATTTATAAGTTGTAGCAAGTTCAACCCAACATTAAATTGGGTCTTAAATTTAAAATTTGAATTCCTGCTTATATTTAACAAAATTGTGAAAATGACATTTTTTTCTGACAATCTAAATTACCTTGATATTCTGGATAGCACCCATAAAAAAATATTTTATCTGAATCATCAGCAGGTCGTGATGCACTTTTGCAAACTTTTCATTTAATCAAAATTTTCAAATTTCTATGGTTTCATAATAAGGTTATATCGTTTCTTTTTTTTTCCTCGTTTTCTTTAGATCGTTTATTAACATTTGTATCTAATTCCCTCCAATTTTAAATTTAGTAGTGTATGATTAAATTCTAGTTTTTTTAAAGTATTTTTATAATTTTATAATTTAAATTATAATCTACATTACCAATACTTACTAGCATATATTATCAATAATTTAAAAAAAATAAATCTTATTTAATAATGATTTAAATGATCGATCCAAATATACGTAGTGTCCTACAAATATTTTATGAGTGCGTTAACGGGCCGGATCCAATTAAAATTGATAGGCCCAACCCAACTTATATCCAAGTTAAGATTTCGATTTCTCCGTACCAATTAATTTAAAAGTTTAATGCATTTATTAAACACTTCATGGTTCGTAAGCATATAGAGTATATTTTAATCATTCAGTGCATAATTAATTCATAAGTTTATGTTAATTTTAAATTTTAATTTAATTTGATCTGAATCACACGTGCTTAAATCCAATTAATTTTTATTTACAAATAAATGTATTTTTTTTATAAAAGTTTTAAAGAAAAACTAGAACATTGATCCCCATAAATGCTTATTGAGTTCCACATATCATCTTAAAAATGGTAAAAGAAAAAAAAAACAAAAAACAAAATAATAATCAAGTGAAAAAAGTAAAATATCAAAGATAGAAGAGGATGCATCATCAAATAATAATAATAATAATATTAATAATAATAATAATAATAATAATAATAATAATAATAATAATATATTATTATTATTATTATTATTATTATTATTATTATTATTATTATTATTATTATTATTATTATTATTATTATTATTATTATTATTATTAAAAAATCTATTNATAATAATAATAATATATTATTATTATTATTATTATTATTATTATTATTATTATTATTATTATTATTATTATTATTATTATTATTATTATTATTATTATTATTAAAAAATCTATTAGAGAGTTTTTGCAATCGTCAGTGCATATACACAAAGAAGAAGAAGAAGAAGAAGAAGAAGAAGAAGAAGAAGAAGAAGAAGAAGAAGAAGAAGAAGAAGAAGAAGAAGAAGAAGAAGAAGAAGAAGAAAATAGTACACAATAATACTAGCATAGCTATTAATTTTATCCGCTAAACAGTCTTAAATTATTGTTTATGAACATCTTAATTAGTATTTAACTACAAAGATTAGAATTAATCACATATCATATATTTCACTATCACTATTTATGACTTATAATTAATTTTAATGTGTACTTACATAAAGTTGATGCAATTAGATAATTTTCATGAATATTAAAATCATTCAAAATATACTGATATATGTTTTAACATATTTTCAATCATTATACGTCTCCCTGGTGATATTAAAATTTATAAATTATCTATTCTTTTAATATTTAAAAACCTAAATTTTATATCATGTTGGACCTTTGATTCATTTATCATCCTAATTAATAATATTTTTTTATTGAGAATAAAATTTTATCAATGTCTAAAGTTACTAACACATGACTAAATCTCCATTGTTTGGACGGATGCGACGAAAATAATTCCTAATTAAATTGACAACTTCAAAGTTTAAATTCAGAATTACGAACTTTCATCATCCATTAAAATGTAGATTCATTATTTATATGTGTCAATCAATTTAATTAATCAATAGTATTTGATAAATGTATAAATATATGGAAGCTCTAGCAGCCAAACTAGAGTAAAATTTGGATTTGCTATCATTGCATTTATGAGATTCAAAAAAATTTGGATTAAAATAAAAGTTCTCATATTCAAATAATATTTGTTTAGGTTACAATCACTAATTTTTTTGTTGTGACAGAATTGAAAAAGTAAAAAAACATATAAAACTCTCAAGTTATGTCTATATTTTTCATACCAAATAAATTTTATATATAACTAAAAGCTGAAAATGAAGGAACCCTCGCTATTCAGCATGCTAATTATTTTTTATGCATTTTTTTTCATTTTTCACTCGCATCGCTGTTTTCTTTCTCGAAAAAAAATTGGAGGTGTATAGTATTTTGCACTACACCTTATTCATTAATTTTAAATTAATTATTAGATTTGATCATATTAAAAAGAAGGTACAACTAAATCTCATCATTGATTTAAAATTAATGATCATATCATGTGTTGTATGAGATGCACTATAAAGTATTATGCACCTCCATTTATCTCTTCTTTCTTTAATAATATATCTTTTTTTATGGTGTCCCTCTAAGGTATTGTTTGGTGTCTTTTAAAATAGCGTATACAATAGCGTGTAGCGTATTGACCAAATCAATTTAAGATGTTTGATAAGCAGAATTATTATTTGCGAGAAGCGATTGGAACTCAGGATTTTGAGATGCTTGAAGACCAATGTCTAAGATAGTTACAAGCGTATTAAAATTTATTCTAGATATACCATCAAAATATTTCAATATTAATTGTTATTTGTATGTTACACTTATTCTTTTACACTACATGATCATTTTATTATTTTATTAACTTATAAATAATTTGATTAGCAATTTATTTTATTATTATTTATTAATATTAAAATAATAAAAATAAAAATGTGTTATTTAATTTATGAAACATGTATTAGTATAAATTATTTAAATAATTATTTATACTATTTTTAGTCATTTTATATTTATTAATTGGTTCAAACGCTACAGTTGTCAAACACATTTATTAAATTTCATAATTAATTCACTATTATTAATCATTAATCTCTAATCGTTAATCACTATTAATCACTATGTCAAACATAACCTAACTCTTACTTTATCTAGATATCCGTGAAGGCTTTAATTGAGGTAATCAATGTGACAATACCTCTTTTATAACTAAATTAATTAATTTCTTGTACAAAATCTTGATTGGTTGTTGAAGTCATCCATTGGTCATGACCTTTAACTCTCATTCCCCTCTTTCTTGGTTATGTTATCTTTTTCATATTTTCATTTATTTTTCTTTTTTGCTTACTCTCACTTTATTTATTTACTTTTTCCCTCTCCAACTCTCAATTTATCTATTTCTTATATATAAAAGCTGAGAACATTTTTTAGCGAATTTTGGTTATACTAATTGTAACGCCTCACCATTTCAATAAAAAAAAGTATTGTGAAACCGACCTCAATTTTTTGCCGCTTTGATGAATAATCAAGATTTAGCCATATTTTTGTTTAATTTGACCTCAATTAAAACTCTAGCCTACTCAATATATATTTTCAGACATGAGAAGAAACTCATAAATCACATTATCTTTTCTCACCGGTCGTCAAATCCTCTCTCCACTCTCATCTCTTCTCTCCTTTCTTTCCTCTTCTTCCCTTAAGACCTAAGCTAAGACAAAAATATTTTATATTTATTTTCTTCTTTCCTGACCTTATACCAAAGAAATTATGTAGAAAAAGCAGTAAAGGAGGACTACGTAGAGAAAGAGTATGAGAAAGCTTAAAGAATCACGAAGAATGAGTGAAGGACTTTAGGAACGTCAAGAAAGATATGTAAGTGTACCCTTAGGGCTAGTAGAGAATTTATGTTTACCCCTCTACATATTTTAATATTTTATTCATGAGAATAGAAGGGATCATTTTTCTCTGTATTATGCAAAGTTTTATTGATCTTAAATGATAGAAAGCATACTAGTTGATGTGTATAGATTTTAACATATTTTTTAGTAGTTTTGCATAACATGCATCATTTTATGATATTATCTATATTTTTTATTTAGAAATTTATCCAATTTATTTTTGTATTATTTAGGAGGCAAGAGGATGAAGATACGAAGACACTAAAAAATGACACTCAATTCGAAGTTAAAAACGAGTTGAGAATCACAATTTGAATGGGCTAAACTGATATCATAGCACATGAAAGCTATTTCATAGTCCGTGATAGGTTGAAGTGAATTCTTAGCCTCGGTCACGATCGTGAACTTATTTCGCGAGTCGACTCCAGATCATTTTTTAGCTACATTCACGGCTATGAAATTTTTTTCACGGACTATGACAATATAGATGAAGTTGTGGTCACAATCATGAGATCTAGTTCACGGACCGTGACATATTGTGCATTGGTTATAGTCACGATCGTGACATAAGTGTCACGAGCCGGAAGAATGTGGAGAATGAAAGGCCACCTTTCAGTCACAAATGTGAAATCATTTCACGGGTCATATGACGTTGTACTGACATTGAAAAGTAGTTACAGTCACAATCATGAAATTTATTGTCATGATCTTGAAACTTTTGGGGATTAAATAGAATTTTCATTTTCGAAGCGATTTAATCTTGTCTTTCAGAGATTTTAATCTGGGGATTAAGCCTCATCTGATAAAAATTAAAATTCTCCAAAATAGGATTCCTCATATTTGATGAAACTTATTGAAGATATACAAATAAGATCTTAAAGCCTCATTTGAGGGGATATTGGATGTTCTTCAAGCCATTTTTTTAGCTAGAGTCAAAGTCCAAAGAAATTCTGCTAAGATCAAGAATAAAAACAAGAGTGTAGTGCATTTGGAAGAAGGTTGTGCTGTTAAAATTTAGAGTTTGATTTTTGTTCTTTTTTCTTTTGTTAGAACGAACTATTTTTCCTTAATTTGTTTGGTCATTTGTATTAAGGAGTTTGTGAACCTTTTTTAGTTTGAAATTTTAGCGAATTGTTTCTCTTGAACATGAATGTTATTCATAACGCCTTTTCTTCTCTGTGATGATCATGAAATAATTATTGACCACTTAGTACAATTGATTTCATTGGTCTACGCATTTGAAGAAATTGATCCTTCAATATTAAGTCACATCATCTTGACTCGTAATCTTGATTACTCATTTGAGATTCTAAATTATGTAGCATGATCGACTAGACTTGATTAGGTAGCAAACCATTTAAGTTTTGCATCGTTCATGCATTTAAGAATAGGATATACTTAGGGTGGATTCGTTTGAACGTCTTGTTTAATCTGAATTTAAAATAAGTGATTGCACCTATTTAAGGGATCATAACTTAGTCAATTATTAGTTCATTATTAGGTTCAATCTGACTTAGTAAAAAATAGAGCCCCCTAATCTTCCCAACATTATCTAATCTAATCTTATCATGTTTCACCTAGTTAATTTTATGTTTTCTTTTTTTTTTTTTCTATTACTTGATTATTTTATCCATTCACTATTGAAATTAGATGCATTAAATAGTATTAGTTCTCGTGGGTTCGACATCCTTATTCTTAATCACGTTATTACTTAAACGACTAGTGTATTTTCTAGTGTAATTAGATTGTATCAAGTTTTTGACGTTGTTGTCGGAGATTAATTGTTAATTTACTTGTCTATTTTCATAAATAAATTTGGATTTTTGTTTCCCTATTTTCTATGACGTGAGAATCATTATCGCGTATACTTTCACATTTTTTTAGTGTTGTGTCAATTTTCAAGCGATATTTTTAATACACAACTTTGATCAACCAAGTACTCGCATTGGCAAAAGAACAAGAAAATCAAAATCACAACTTGAGGGTAAGAAAAACTTTCAAAACAAGATGAAGTCAATGGAGAAATCCAACTTGCGCAGTGCAGAGCATCATTGAGTCATCAACAATGGAGAAATCCAACTTGATTACTCATTTGAGATTCTAGATTATGTAGCATGATCGACTAGACTTGATTAAGTAGCAAACCATTTAAGTTTTGCATCGTTCATGCATTTAAGAATAGGATCTACTTAGGGTGGATTCGTTTGAACGTTTTGTTTAATCTGAATTTAAAATAAGTGATTGCACCTATTTAAGGGATCACAACTTAGTCAATTATTAGTTCATTATTAGGTTCAATCTGACTTAGTAAAAAATAGAGCCCCCTAATCTTCCCAACATTATCTAATCTAATCTTATCATGTTTCACCTGGTTAATTTTGTGTTTTCTTTTTTTTTCTATTACTTGATTATTTTATCCATTCACTATTGAAATTAGATGTATTAAATAGTATTAGTTCTCGTGGGTTCGACATCTTTATTCTTAATCACGTTATTACTTAAACAACTAGTGTATTTGCTAGAGTAATTAGATTGTATCAAGTTTTTGACGTTGTTGTCGGAGATTAATTGTTAACTTACTTGTCTATTTTCATAAATAAATTTGGATTTTTGTTTCCCTATTTTCTATGACATAATCATTATCGCATATACTTTCACATTTTTTTAGTGTTGTGTCAATTTTCAAGCGATATTTTTAATACACAACTTTGATCAACCAAGTACTCTCATTGGCAAAAGAACAAGAAAATCAAAATCACAACTTGAGGGTAAGAAAAACTTTCAAAACAAGATGAAGTCAATGGAGAAATCCAACTTGAGCAGTGCAGAGCATCATCGAGTCATCAACAATGAGACACATTGAAAATTATTCAAATTGGCATCAATCTACCATGACAGAGCTCCAACAAGTCATCCTCTCAATCTCGAGAAGAAAATATTTCGATGGATCCGCTTGTCATGTTTACACATATGTAGGCATGATGGTGAAAAAAGTTTACATGCAAGAATAATACATCCAAAGTATGGAGAATCATATATTAGAGATTAAAAAACACAATTCAAGGATAGATGGTGTCATCATCCTCGTCAATCGAGTTAGGAACAAAAATTGAGAAAATATTTGATAAATTATTATTGACAGTTGAGAGAAAATTTACTCAACATGATAAACTTATCCACGATTTGAAGACACACTTAACTCAATTAAAAGATCAAATCAATTTGAAAGATTGACCATCCCCTCCTCAACCATCAGAGCTTCAACTAAAATTCTAACACATAAAAGCAAAATTTCATGCATTAAAGAAGTAAGTTGCACAATTGTCTTCTCATATTGCTGAATTTGAAGAAGTTGTTGAGGGACCACCAGCTATCATGTGTCTATACCATCAAAAAAGCTTTTATCAAAGAAGATGGAGACCTAGAATATATTACCATCATAGGACATGGACTACATAGAAAATTTTTACGTCATTGTTGGAGATTATTTGTTAACTTGATTGTCTATTTTCATAAATAAATTGGGATTTTTGTTCCCCTATTTTTTTATGACGTGAGAATCATTATCGCATATACTTTCACGTTTTTGTTAGTGCTGTGTCAACTTTTAAGAGATATCTTTAATACACAACTTTGATCAACCGAGTACTCTCATTGGCAAAAAAATAAGAAAAAATCAAAATCACAACTTGAGGATAAGAACAACATTCAAAATAAGATGAAGTCCATGGAGAAATCTAACTTGAGCAATGCAGAGCATTATCAAGTCATCAACAAGGAGACACACTGAAAATTATTCAAATTGACATCAATCTGCCATGACAGAGCTCCAACAAGTCGTCCTCTCAATCTCAAGAAGAAGATATTTCGATGGATCCGCTTACCCTATTTACACATATGTGAGCATGATGGTGAAAAAAGTTTACATGTAAGAAGAGTACATTCAAAATATGGAGAATCATATTTTACATATTAAAAAAATATAATTCAGGGATAGATAGTGTCATCACCCTCGTCAATCGAATTGGGAACAAAATTTGAGAAAATATTTGATAAATTATTATTGACAATTGAGAGAAAGTTTACTCAATAGGATCAACTTATCCACGATTTGAAGGCACACTTAACTCAATTAAAAGATCAAATCAATTTGAAAGATTGAGCCTCCCCTCCTCAACCATTAGAGCTTCAACTAAAATTCAAACACATAGAAGCAGAATTTCATGCATTAAAGAAGTAAGTTGAACAATTGTCTTCTCAAATTGCTGAATTTGAAGAAGATGTTGAGGGACCACCAGCTATCATGCGTCTGTACCATCAAAAAAGATTTTATCAAAGAAGGTGGAGACCTAGAATATATTACCATCAGACATGGACTACATAGTGTAGGGTAAAGCAACATGAACCATGTCCGACCAAACATGAACCGCATGCACAAAGAATGAATCAATGAATTATTCAAGACAAAAATGTGACATATCGCATTTGGACACGGGTCATTTCTCGATGATCGACTGCTAATAGGAAACATACTCGTCTATATATTTCTTACGCGGGTCATTTTCTAGGATACAAACTGATGAATGTTTATGTATGAAATAGTTGATGCATGTTTAATTAAAGTAATATTTAAAGGAAAATTTAGAAGTCTTAAAAAGTTATAAGAAAGTTAAAAGAAGCAAGATAAAACATGAAAGTCTTGGGTCTTCATGTGCATTGATTGACAATGGGAGCAAAGAATAAAAGTTAAAGATAAGGGCACGATGTATAGATGAAGACATGAAACACCTTGATAGTGAAGATAAAACATTTGATCGTTGTTCATGTTGTACAAGACTCTCGATCATGTGCAATGAACTCGGGACTTTCACCATTTAGGAATATCCATCCACCATATAGGGCTAGCGTGGTGATGTACGATCATTGACAAAAATATACATAAAAGTGTCATGATGTTCTTTTTAAGAGTTAAAGAGCTTTTCACAAGATATAAGATGAAAAATTAAATGATAACTTCTAAGATGAAATAAAGAAAGTAAAAAAAGAATGCAAGCAAAGAAAAAAGAAAGAAAAAAAAACAAATATGCAAAGATGAAAGTAAAGAAAAGATCATATAGAACAAATATTATTTTTAAAAAAATAAAGATATAAAATTAAAGAATAAAATGATGAATGTAAAAAAATGTGTTTGCTTGTGCATGATGATACTTGTTTATATTTTCTACTATATGTTTTATATGCATCTCTCTCTTGGACACGATAAAAAGATTCTTTTTTCATCATTATTCATTTTATTTCTTTTATTTTACCATATATAAACCTTATATACCTGGTGTTAGCTTACAGGAGATTTCCCTCTCCTGCATCTGGGTCGTACATGTAATTAGGCTTAAAGGACGATGGTAGCGTGAACGACGATGATGTTTATGACGACAGAGTGATTGCACATGATTTGGGTCAAATCTAGTTGGATCTCAATTAATAAAGTTATAAAAGAAAGTATTTAATGAATATGTACTTAATCATCATTTATATAATTAAGCCTTTTGCGATATACAATTTTAATTTATTTTAATTTTTGCACAAGTGTATAAGATATTGATCATAAAATGGTCAAAAGTTAAGATGAAATCAAGTAACGTCTCTAAGAGTCATCTGAATAAGTATTTGGAGTAGCTTTGGGCGTTACACAAATTATGCTTATACATTAATATTTCTTCGTAAGAAATGAAAGAGCATTATATTTTCTCATCTCTTTATTTGTCACTGAATAAAAATAAATTATTTTATTTCTTTACTTAATAACAAAAACATGTTTCTCCTCATTAAACAAAAATGTGGTTTTTCTCCTCCCATCCCTTTCATTTATTTTCTTTCTTTTTTCCACTCCCTCATATGTGCTTTCACTGTTTCACATTAAGTATTACCTTTTGTCTCTTCTTAGGAAACAAAATGTTATTGCTTAGAGATAGAAGATGAAAAGACATTTTTTAACGGAATTTTGTAGAACTATACCTTTGTATTTGCTTTTCCTTTATCATGAACAAGTTGTTTTATGAGATATATGTAGCTCTTCCCTTCTTGCATAACTATCCTTACCACCTCGTTTTAATAGTCGCGGTAAGTAATATTTCTTTTAGCAACAGCGGATCAAGCTTGGGGATGCACTCAAAATTTTGCCAACAATGGAGCTTTTGGAAGTCATGTTCATTTAAATTGTTGGTGCTTTTGCCCAAGATGAGAGACGATGATCTTGTGGAGTTGTATCTTATCAAGTTCTTTATCTTCTTGAAGATACGTTAAAGTAATATAATTATTTTTTTTGAAGTTATTAACGAACAATAATTATAATAAGAACATCTCATTTCATTAAATTTCCCCTTCCTAACTTTTTGTTTGCCTTTAACAGTTTATTATTTACTTTGTTTTTGTTTTTGTTTCTGATAACATATTTTTTTAATAAAAAATGGAGACACACTTTTATTGTTAATGCTCAAACAAGTTGTGTTCGTTCTCATCTCATACCTTTGCTTGATAGAAATTGACTGATCAGAATATTAGAAAACTACCACTTCCCACAAAGAATGGAAAAGATAAAGCTGGGAGGCATAGAAGATAATACTTTTCTCACAATTTTAAAATCGTGACATTAACTTTTTTCCTTTTCCATCTTTGTAGTTGTTACTCTGATAGTTATTGGGTTTATCAATTCCTGCGACATCTTTTTAGCTACATTAATGTTTTTTTATATTTCCATAACATTTTACCTTCGATAAAGCTTTATAATATTTCTAGAGATTTCATGAGATGTATCATGCATCTTTTCTGTTTTATTTTCTGAGTTGTCCATATTCTTAATGTTACTTCTGAGTGCGATAATTTTCGTATTATGTAATAATATATAATCACATTTGTTAGGGGCTAGAAGTATATAGCACATACAACAAGTTACAGGTTAAAATTGAGCTGCACACTACTTTTTGCCTGCTTAATACATATTTTTAGATAAATTGACCATTATTACTTTTTCTAATATGATATGTTATTTAGGTTCCCTTGTTAATATTTTTTCATACAATTTATTGACATGCAAGTTTGCATCCTCTAATTAAACATTCAAGAAACCTAGATAGCAAAGCATTTCATTCAAGTCATTTTCCCTGTGTGCATTTGCTGGAAGATTTTGGACCAAGAAATGGACGCGTACGAAAGTGTACGTTGTAATGGGAAAAAAAAATCATATTTAAGCTTTCTTCTATTTTTTTTTTCGAAAACCTCTCAATCTTTGATTGTTAAAATGAGAGGGAGAAGAAAAGTATTCAACTATCCTGTGGATTATGGATATCAACAAATTCTTTCAAACTAATCGTCTTAATTAATTTTAGTGATCTCTCTCATTATTCATAAATTAATAATTGTATAGATAAAATTATAATTGACATAAAAGTTTTCTTACGACCTAAAATAATATAATCAATAATTTTGGTGGTTCATAATTTGTAGATTCTTGAAGTCTCGACTAATTAACTAATTAAACTAAAGTCCTAATTTCTAAAACTAGTTTCTATGTTAATTTTGATACTCTAAAATATTCTATTGTAATATTATTATAAAATAACGTGATTGGTAACAAATTGCTTAAATTAGCGATACGGTTAACTTATTCCGTCTTAAGGGAGATATATATTCTTTGGGGTTACTTATCCTTTCTTTTATCATTTGCAATTAACTAATGGGATAGAGAGAATAGGCATTGTCGACCATAATTTAAGACGTCCATTATTTTGATCTGATTCCATGTTCAGAAAGGAGATCAGGAACAGTAAGAATGTCATCATGAAGACGGAAAATGTGACGTACTTGTATTAAGGTACATGTTCTCGCAATCTAGAACATGCACACATGATCTTATAAAAATGTTTCATTTTTATTTTAAAGTGTATATATACAGCAAAAAGTTGCCCTCGCCTTCTTTTCCACCGTTGTTTATATATAAGCCCAACATGCATGGTGCTGCACACTCATGCTTGGATGATCACATGTATAAACTAATTATAATATCATATGTATAAAGTGACGGGTAGATCTACAGGAAGACGAATGGTATGGCGATACGTAGTCATAAATGTGATAATAATATAATGTGATGAGAGAGAGAGAGAGAGAGAGAGAGAGAGAGAGCATATATACGTATTGCAAGGTGATTGGTTGGAGAGGGAGGTGGACAGTTGTTGTGGTTGGAGTTTTTAGAATTACAAAGTGCATTGGTATGGGTAGAGATATACTGGATAGGAACAGTAAGGAAATGGTTATTATAATGGCAAGGTGGCCAATGGAAGGATATGTTTGTATTGATTCCATTCAAACTTCAAAAGGAAGGAGCCACTGCTTTCTTCTTTATGGCTCTATATAAGCCCTCCCAACCCTCCCATGGTTCACCACACAAAAACCACCTACAACTGTTCCATTTCCTTCCTTACATACACTTCCTCCCTCTCTCATCTTCAATCTTCATAGCATTTTGTTCAATATATGGTAGGTCAGTTGTACATGGAAGATTAATGGAGGATGGCTTTGTGAAGGAGGTTGACAGAAGAGAGTGAGCACACATGGTGTTTTCTTGCATGAAAGGGAGAAGTCCATGCTTGAAGCTATGTGTGCTCACTTCTCTCTCTGTCAGCCGCCACCAAAACCCTACATCATCTGCACTGGTGTTGTGGGTTTCTGGTGCTATATTCGCGTGCCATGGATCCTTCCTAATTTCAGATCATGTTTTGTTTCATTTATAATACTTTTCATGTGATATAAACTGATTCCAACAAGATCTGTACTTTTGACAGTCTGATTAATAATTTTATAGAATGGTTCAATAGATCGTGCATGGCAAAAGAGTAACAGTGCCATGCATATATTCATCCTCGACTAGGTTTTTTTTGCAATCTGGATTATTTCTTGGTACTTAATTGCTGCATCTATATATTTTTTTCTTTCTGATCTAAAGTGTACGAATTTCCAGTCACCATGTACTTCTAATGATCATTTGTAGACTTTTGAGTTTGTTTCCAGATCTAGATTTGTAGTGACTGACAGATCTGCAGGTCACAGGATGGTTCCTTAATTATCGGCATGAAAGATTGGAGGACATCAGCATGAGTTTGTTTACTAGATCCTTGCGAAGAGGATCCCTTTCTCCTTTGTTTTCTTTATAATAATTTTATAAAATGTTTCAATAGATCGTGCATGGCAAAAGAGTGACAGTATCATGAATATATTCATCCTCGACTAGGTTTTCTGCAATCTGTATGATTCCTTGGAACTTAAATACTGCATCTATATTTTTTTTTCTTTCTGATCTAAAGGGTACTACTTTCCAGTCACCATGTACTTCTAATGATCATTTGTAGACTTCGAGTTTGTTTCCACATCTAGAGTTGTAGTGACTCACAGATCTGCAGGTCACAGAATGGTTCCTTAATTCTCGGCATGAAAGATTGGAGGTCATCGGCATGAGTTTGTTTACTAGTTAACTTTTTTCCTTTGGGTATGAGAGCTTATTAGATCCTTGCGAAGATGATCCCTTTCTCCTTTTTTCTTTAATTTTTTCTCCATTTCTTGAAGTGCAAAGGAGATCTATAGCATATGTTCTTGTTTAGTGGCAATTAATTTTTCATGGGTACTTCATGGCTATATTTAAAGTGGAAATTATTCTTCTGGTTTGTACTTGAAGATTTTCCTTAAAAGGTATAATTACTAATTCTTGTTTCTAGAATAAATAATCTATTTAAAGTGGAAATTATTTGAAGATTTTCCTTAAAAAGGTATTTCTGAATTACAAATTCTTGTTTGTAAAATAAATAATCTATTTCATGTCGATCTTTAGCATTATTTGTTGTTGGATTTCATCTGGTTGAACTACCCTTAAAACTTAAACCGACGGCTAAAATTGGTAATTATGTTTAGCTGGATATAAATTGAATAGATCTAATAAATTGAATGGAGTATGAATATGTGTAATACTTTAAATCTTACATATCAAATTCTTCCATATTTTAATTTACTCCAAAGATTTTGTTGACATCGAAGATCAATATTGCAATATAGTAAATAATCTAGTTTCTACTCCCGAATAATGAATAATGAATTCTTTATCCTGTGAACCAAACAGAATTCTATTATACACTATAGTTTAAATGTTTTCTCCAACTTATTATAGTATATATACACAATATTTACACTGATATTTCAAAAATTTACGGGGAATGGTCTGTCCCTGACTACTTTAGAGTATAAAGGCATGTTATCATCAGAGCGATAAGAAATTCTTATTTTGTTTTCGCTTGATTAATGAAGGAAAAGTAATTAGGTAATTTTCATGTATAGTCCTTTGATTTTGTCGTTTTTTTTCATCATAATCCTTCAGCTTATCTTTATCTGATTGACCTTTTAATCGTTAGATTATTTTATATTATTATTATTATAAATATCTCATATCAATTTTATGTCACATCAAATAAGTTTATTTTTTTTATTTGACGTTGTTTCTAAATATATAATTGATAGTCTGATTAATGTGATCTATTTTTTATAACAATGATATAAAATGTTTAACCATAAAAAATTCAATTGAGAAAGAGATATAAAATTGGAAGTAGTGGAGGACCAAATATATGCTACTAAAATTTGTGAACTATATATAAATTGCTTAATCAATAATAATGAATATTGTTATTAGATAGTTATCTAGTTGCTGCACATATACAAAATTCCAGATGGTTCAGGACATGCAGGAGGAAAAGAAAGATGCATTATGATAACTTTTTAGAAAAAAATAAAATACTTTCATGAGTTTAACTGAATCCATCATCGCACGCTAATAATTATTTAGCTTTTTACAAATGAAAATTTTCAACTTATTCATGAACCTTCTCTCATACTTTAAGTACAAAATCTAAATTGATTTACAATTTTCGTTTCATACTGAAGTCCATCAGGAGACAATTTTGAGATCGAGCATTTAATTAGTTAACTGATGATTAACGAAATTTACCTGTGCCAAGTTGTTGTAGTATGATATAACAAAGAATGTACAAGATTATAATATTGGCATCTCTTTTTGTGTGTGTAGCACCGTTAAACATGTATATTAATTAAAACTAGTTACTGGTTAGCACAAAGGTTTTGGAATAAGATTCAAAGAGAGGGGAGGCATTAACATATGCATGGAAGGTTGTTGAAGGCAACACGTGTCAACAATGCTCAACCAGAACAGTTCCTGTTCCACTGGAATTATAAACACGTATACATTTGTTCATGTTCCGGAAATTTTTACTTGGACCAATTTATTTTATAACTGAAGTATATTCATGACTATTCTTCCATAATTCATTTTGATAGATCAATAAAGTTCAGGTACGAATCTTGTATCCACTTAATTTTCTTATATATGTAGTAATATTTTATACACGTTTTTTTGCTTTAGCTCATTGGTTAGTTTGAGTTATTGTTTGCTAAAGGGTAGCGAATTTGATACCTGCCATTGTAAAATTAATTCGTCATTTTTCTTTTTTCATGTATCATCATTTTTATGCATCTCATGATGTTTTAATGTAAATTAATGTATTAAAATTCAATGATAAATTATTGTATTAACTTTTTTCAGCTTTAACAGTACAATTTCCTATATTTTGATATAATTATTATTAGATAATTAAATTAAATTTAAAATAAATCATTATTAGATTAACAAAAATAACTAATCATATATGTATATTGTATTTAATAATATTACTTATGCTATTTAATAATTAAGGAATTAATTAGTATGTAATTATGTATTGATATAATTATTTTATCAAATAAATTAATGTATTGAAATTCATTGATAAACTGTAGTATTCTCTTTTTTCAGTTTTAGATTTTTTATTAGCTCATATCATATTTTACTATATATATATATAGATCGCATAATTTCTCATTTTTTTAGTTTTAGCGTGAGTCCAAAATAAAATCACTGTTCAAATAAAATATTATTACTTTTAACATTATTCATATTTTTTTTAGGAGAACACTAGTCCTATATATA